>JACEGR010010617.1:0-18244 GCA_014170235.1 Listronotus bonariensis
ACTTACATAACGTTTAAAAAATAAATGAATATTAATTCAATCCACGACCAACTATGTTCTTTTAAATTTTCCTCTTAGGTTTGTCGTTTAAAACAATGCAAAATACTAAGCATTATATACTGTTGTAATCACAAGAAAAAATTCAATTTTTTAAGAAACTAAAATACAGGGTGTCCCATTTAAACAAAAGCATGTTTGGGTTATTATTCTAGGTAAAAAGTTATAAGTTTTTTATTTAAAGTTCCTTATTATCTCCATAAATGTCCGAGTAGTAAGAGATAATAAAAATCGACGAATTTTGAGAATCCCCTGCATCTTTTAAACCAATCAAGTGAGCGTGAATTTAATTGCACCACTAAACTAAATACTAAAAAGAGAATGGACACGTATCTTGGTTTTTTTGTATCTCTTACCGTTTAGCCTGTACACTTTAATCCCAACCAAAAAAAAACACCCTGTACAGAGTTATACATTTAAAAAAATATTAATCTTTATTAGTAGTTAAAAAAATATTTACTTGATTTTTTTAAATTTGGAAATATTATTTGTTGCATAAAGACGCTAATTAAGTCCTAAATAGATTTAAATTATAAGGTCCTGTGGCGTCCCGGGGACATCTTAGCGAATATTTTTGGCAAAAAAATGTACAACTTAGTTTAATAATTTTTGCTAAAACAGGATCACAGGTGCCCTGGAAAACAAAAAATTAAAAACAATTATAGGGAAGTGTTTTAGTGCAATAAAAGCTACAACAAATGTTGAAAATGTCCACTAACCATTTCTTTCATTAACATTTTTTGTTAATTTTTCACCCTGTATCTTACAAACTGGGCATTTCCAGACCCATGTTTATAAAAACATGTTCCTATATTTTTAACAAGAAATCGCACATTAAAATATCTCCGACAATTTTTGGACACCCTGTGTATTATTAAAATAAAATAAAATATACCGGGGTTTCCTTTAAAACTTAAAAGTAGCAGTAATTTCTGATTAAATCAGCAATAATAAAATACAAATACCTAGATTATTCTTGATTTTAATAATATCCTTTCAGGTAAAAAAGTTGAGATGGTGAGGCAAAGGCAGGTTGTGCAATTAAATGCATAAGTGTGCACTAAAGCAGGGTGGCAACATTTTTGGTATCCTTTTTATTACTTTATTACGTTTTTGTACAGAATCGTTTATTTTTTTTTCAAGTAATATTTATTTTTAATTTAATTTTCCGAAAAATAATTTTAATTTAGTTATTTGATAATACCATTGCAAATAGCCTAATGTTATGTGTTTATAATTGTTCTTTTTTATAATTCTACTTGTTGTAATGTCAAAAAGTAATAATAGTCAAATTATTTAGGTTTAACTTTATTTTAATAAATTTAATATTAGAAAAAATAAAGACCATATAAAATTTTAAAATTTCCAGAGTCAACATTGTCAATAGGTTGTAAAAATGAAAAGCGAAACAATAATAGAAAATGTGCAATCATTCCAATCTACAACAGATCAAAACACCAAAAAAATTAAATATATTCAGAAAACGGAAGTACGTACTATTTACGGACGCCTTTTTTCCGGCTTACTTCAAATTTTTAAAAACCAAAGGAAATGTCCTCTTCCATGGACGACCTTATGGATATTGAATGTGAACTCTCTGATAACACTATTATAAATAAGTGTTTCAAAAGAATTTCTTGTGTGGAGAAAGCAGCCCCGTTGACCCCTAATTCTATTAAGAACAGTATTTTAACTGAAATGAAAAGGTCCTCTGGCAATTTAAAATTGCTCTATAATATAGCCAATAACGAAATAACAAAAGGCCGGTTATATGAGGGCTTAAAAGGTGCAACCGCTAAAGAAATAAATGTTGCATTTTTATGGAGCGCCTTTTGTACAAAATGGGAATATTTGGATGAACTACTTAAGCTTGGAGCTAACATTAAGTAAGTACAAGCAAACTTTTTTATTAAGTACATTTAACGATTGTTATTTGTTGTAACTTACTCGTCTACTACTCGTAAGATGCATTGGATTTTGGTATAGTAAAAAGCGAATCCTTTAACTTATCTCACCTTTGCCAAAGAATACCAATTCATAGAACCCCACAAGTGAGATTTCAGCGTACCCTAAAAATTTTAGTACCTACCCTGACCAACGAGTGATGATGTCACTTTGTTAATAGGATTACCATCAGAAATTGATAGCAGTCGCTGACGAGCAGTCGACCCGATCAGTTAGAGTGAGGATATACGCAAAATTTAATAAAAATAAAATCCCCGATAAATGGACCCAGTATCCATAAGATTATTAAATTTGTGATTTCAGAATAGGATATATCACTGATATAATGAACCTAGACCATAATAAAAATATAAATGCTACTTTTTCGTTTATTTTCGAAAATGTAAAAATATTTATAATGTTGATTCTCTGCAAAACCAGAAAACGAATAGTTTATTTATTTTACAAGGTTTTCTCCAACACGGTTTATACAAGTTATATTCTCACTATTCTAAATTGAGTTTGCGTGCAGGTGGATACGTCGTAAAATACTATTTTTGGATTCGGGTACGAATCCCTGTCTTAGGTTTGCTTGAGTCAACAAAATGCATGTTGCAAATAATTTTTGAAAGTATAGTAATGTTATTTATTCTCTTATTCTTCGCCAACAGCATTATACAGGGTGTTTCACAACTCTATCCGACAAACTTTTTGGCAATTTGACATTAAATGTCAAATATGTTTGTTTTGTAATTCAAATTGAGAAGAAATCTAAAAAACATTCAGATCTCGGTTTTTCTTTAAAAATAACGCGATGGGAAAAAAATAGTTTCCCGTAAAATTGGCGAATGTCGCTTACGATGTTTTGTCAAAAACCCATCGATATATCCTATTCTGAAATCATAAATTTAATAATCTTATGGATACTGGATCCATTTTTTGGGGATTTTATTTTTATTAAATTTTGCGTATATCCTTACTCTAACTGATCGGGCCGACTCGACTGCTCGTCAGCGACTGCTATCAATTTCTGATGGTAATCGTATTAGCAAAGCGACATCATACTACCTTCGCCATCTGTTAGTCAGGGTAGGTACTAAAATTTTTAGGGTACGCTGAAATCTGACTTGTGAGGTTCTATGGATTAGTATTCTTTGCCTTTGCTTTCAGGAGAAAGGCCAAGTTTATAAATCAAAATTTAATTTTGGTATTAGTAATAGCATTAATCGAACATACATTTAAATTGAAGTGTTTATAAATCAAATCTAATTTTCTGGTCTTAAGAAACGACCTTAAAATTCTCTAAAATCCAAAACTTAAAACTAAAATAGGGAAAAATATTAATTGCTCATATGCCATAAAAAGGTTAAAATCGGTAACTCCTTTTTATTCAAGTTTTATTACTTATTTTTTGTTAATTCTAGCTAATAATTGCCACCAAAAATTTCTAAATTTAAGTTAGGTTAATACGATTACTAATACTTAAATTAAATTCTGATTTATAAACTCGACCTAAGTGTTGCTGGCGTTCTACCACTGCGTCGCGTCGGTGGTTTGCAGCTGCCGTTGTGTTCGGAATCGTACTTTCTAACACCAGTGACACTATAGTACGAGAGCTAGTGAACCCTTTGAGTAACGTTAGACCTGTAAGGCTGGAAATTTGTATAATGATGAGTCAAAGCATGCTAAGTACGAAAATCATTACCTGGCAGGCATCAGCCGTACACATCATCACCCTGTATATTTTTGAAAGTTTAAAAAATAATAAAATGAAAAAACTTGGAGCTGTAAGCTTGCTATTTTTCTAGGATTTAGTTCGTTCATATTAAGGTTTAAAAAAAATTGACAGGCGTTTTCGATGAGCACAAGTACCTGCCAGGTGAACCTAAAGGTGTGGCTGATTTGGATGGCCATATTCCCAAATCTAATTAAGTTAAATATACCTAATGTGATGTTTTCTTAAAGCTTTTTTATGATCTTTTTAACGGTGATACTGGTGATAAGATACAGGGTGGGAAAAAAGTTTATTTGTAAGGCACCCTGTATATTATATTACCATTAAAAGATCTTAAAAATGGTCATCCGATTCAGCCACACCTTTTAGTTCGCCTGGCAGGTACTTGTGCTCATCGAAAACGCCTGTGTTTTTTTTTAAACTATAAATGAACTAAATCCTAGAAAAATTTTAAGCTTCCAGCTCCAAGTTTTTTCTTTTTATTATTTTTTAAAAATTTTAAAAATATACAGGGTGGTGATGTGCACGGCTGATGCCTGCCAGGTGATGATTTTCGTACTTAGCATGCTATGACTCATCACTATATAAATTTCTAGTCTTACAGGTCTAATGCTCCTTAAAGGGTTCAGTATTTGTGGGACTACTAGTCTATAGACTTAAAATCAGTAGTAAAAATGCCAGGCGGTCATCAGTTCTCTCTTATTAATTATTTCCCTTTTTGTTGCTCGCACACTATTTAAACGACGCGTTTAGAAAGAAATAGTTGATTCCGTCTTTATTTATATGACGCTTGTGGCTTCTTTGTAACTGGTTTTAGTCTACCACCCTTACTTTTTTGCCTTTTCTTAAATAATGAATAGGCGTTTTTTAACCTTAAATTAAATGCCAAGTTTTATGATAGTAAATTTTACAAGCACATAATTCATTATTATTCTGTAATTCAAAAAAACAGTAAATACATTTTCTTTCGGTAAAACCTCGTTTATTTTCCTAATTCCGAAATTAATGTTTTTCTTAAATTCGGCAATATAGGACCAATTTTATGAAGGTAAACTAATTATGTAAAAGCTGACATACGCGGCTGTCTTTCGACGTCAATTACTTCTTGTTGATCTTTGAATATGTCTTAGGTAAATAAACTATATAAAAACATACGTTAAATTGATTGGGTGGTGTTTAAGGTGTTAGTAAACAATAACACAACACAGGGTGAAACTTCTCTTGCTACCGGGCAACGCAGTAGCATTTACACACCTCTTGCCTCGAATTAACCGGCGGCGTAAAGACGAGGCAAATGTAAACAAAATTAATAGGTATAGGCGTGTAAATAGGTACAACGTGCTATTGTACCTTTGTTACATATTAGTACTGTATCAATAATGGTTTGAGGTAAGGCCCTTTTTATTGCGATACACTTAAGGATTGCAGTAATTAATTTTTTTAATAAAATGCTTTTTGTCTTTAAAGTTTTTTAAAACGCAAAAAAAAAAACATAGAGTTCCCGTCATTCCGATGTTTTTCACAGGCCCCTCCAGGCGATGGCTATAGTTACGTTTATGCTCGGATTTAAGAAACCCAGGAAAGAAAATAAAATAGAGGTAAAAGCATCATTTTAAAGACTTTAAGATTAACTTTGGAAAGAACAATCTAAATATTAAAAGGAACTAAAAGCCCATTTTAAGTAAATCATTATTTAAATTAAAGGCATTAAGTAATTAAGTTTATTGAACAATTAAATAAAATTTGATTAAGATTATTTGAATGCATCAACAACAGGGGCGCAACAACTATCAATTATTTTATATAAAAACTAAAAACTCAGACATGAGATATGGGACTTATACCATATACAGGGCGTCCAAGAATATATGGGCAATCTCTCGGATCAATATAGAACACATAAAAATATTATGAGAAGTTCATATAAAATATTTTCCTAAAGTCCCTCTTTACTGAGATATTAGGCCCTTTTAAATTAAAATAATTTTTTAATATAATAAATACTGGTTAGGACTTCTCAAAATGGTATTCTTGTAAAATATTTGCCTTCCTTAGTTCGCCAGGGACGGACTAACCCTTACAGAATAGTTATAATTATTTTTACACCCTGTATACTAAAGGAATAATAATATCATTTTTAAACAGCTTAAGCCCTTAGCTAAAAAAAAGGTAATCTTATCCGTTATCGATAAAGTAAAGCGTTTTCGAGAAAAACAACATTTTGATTAAATAGGGTTGTATTTAATAATTTTGTTTGCCGGTTTGACATAGGCTCCCTCTGTATGCATTCCCTAGCTTTAAAAATAATTATCGAAGATTATGAAACCCTTCACAATAACATTATTTTTTAGTTTTGTGAAAATAAAACATATTTTCAATAGAATAACCTATTGTTTTTAGATGTCCCTACTAAAAAACACTTGTTTTTGTGGAAAACGCATTAACTTATCGACATCTAACATAAGTACCTTTTGTTAGCTAAGGATTAAGGCTACCCAAAAATACTTATTTTATTACTTATTATACAGGGTGTAGAAATAATTAACACTATTTTGTAAGGGTAACTCCGCCCCTGACGAATTAACAAAGGCAAATGTCTTACAAGGATACCATTTTAAAGAGTCCTTACTTGTTCTTATCATATTAAAAAATTATTTCATTATACCAAGTACTATAAAAGTTATTCAAGAAAAACCGATTTCCAGCGGCGTCCTTTTAGGGCACAGAGCATTGAAACTTGTCACAATATTTTCACGTGTTTACATATTCTTAAACACTCTGTGTATACCAAATGCTTTTGGTTGTAATGGGAACACTTCGGTAAAAAAAAATATTTTAAAATTTGCGAAAAAAGTTAGTTTTGTAGTTAGCCCCCCACGATAAAATCAAAATTTTGAACAGCAAATCCTTTATATGTTTTTTTTGTAAAAAAATGATCAAATATTACCAAAAATTTTAAATTTTGCAAAAATATCTGCCTTTTTCTTGTAAAAACAGTCATTTAAAAGTCTGGCAAAAAAATTGTAAGTGAAAAAAATTAACTGGCTATAGCTTTTTGAAAAATATAGATAGTTTTATATTTGCCAATAAAGTACATTTTGTTTATTTGATTTTATAAATAGAGCTGTGGCAAATTTTTTAATTTTAAACTTTTTTTTTTTTTTGGTACATTCTGTATAATTTAAAAATATATATTTTAATAACTAGCATACATACTTATTTAAAATTATAAGGGTTGCCATTATACTTGGTGTGTCAAAAATGTTGGGGTTCTTTATTTAAATTTAATATGGCCTTGACCTAATTTATTTTTGGCAACCCTATTTATCCGGTAAACAGATGGGTAAAGGTCGCCTCCTATTCGATCTCGTACTATTAGGTCAATATAACAGTGTATGGTACATGTTAAGTGTTGGTGTTGTGTCTCATTTTTAGATAAGACAAAAATTAAAATCATAGTTGCGCGCTTCATCGACAATTTAAATGTTTTAATCTTGTTTTTTTATAATTTAAAAATTAAGAGGCCAGACTCGGTAACTTGCAAGAAAGAAATTTCTTCTTTTTTCTATTTTATTTCTATTTTAAAATTCTCTGTAAAGTGTTTCGGGTCGTTTCGCAATTACGAATCGGCAATACGAACGCCTGGAAATAGAAACACGATTTGGATTTTGCTTGTCGTCTATTCTGTTCTATTGTATGACATTTCCTTACTTGGACGTTTACTTTCTCTTATAAGCGGGGTTTGCGGGGAAATTGACGCTGTTGCAATTGTGATTGCAATTATAAACAAATTTTTATTTAGTGTTTTGTGGAAATAATTTTTATTTATATTATGTTGTTATATTGTATTTTGTTTAAACTTTACCATTTAGATGATGTGTGAGCTTAATTTTGTTTTTTAATTAAATATATACAGTCCAAAACACCGCATAAATTCCACTTTTGCTAATTTAAATAAATTGATAATAATATTATTCAGCTAATTTCTCACCTTTTACGGAGATCTTCTCGCTGTTTTTCTCCTCTAATTTATATGCTAATTAAAAAAAAGCTAGACACCTATTTAATTAAGCAAAAGATAAGTTATTAAAATCCGGGAATTAAATAGACTTGTACAAATTAAAATATATTTATAAATGCCAAATAAATGAAACATATAAATTTTTTAAATTTTTCCATAAAGGGTGCATTTTTTCACTAAAGAACCCAACGTTTTCAGTAGTCCATCATTTCTCCATTGCCAAACTATTTGGAAAGATTGATACAAAGTTTAGACAAGAAATAGAAAGCAAATTTCTTTTCTGTCTATTTCTTTTTTTTATCACATTACAGAGTGCGAAAGAAGGATTTCAAACATTTTTTAACTATTCTTAAAAAACTTTATTTATTTTCTGCGGTGCAGGTTGGTTAATTTCTTTAAAAAGTTTAAAAATGTAGTAATATTTGAACATTAATAAAGCGTAAAGTAACTAATATGTGAAATGTATTTACAACAGACATTTTATAGCCATGAAGCCACGTGTTACTTTATTAATTAATTTTACATTAAACAAAGGTTTATTCGTTTGGCATTTAGTTGATTTATAAAAGAGTTTTAAAGGTTTATGGTTAAATTGATGTTAAAAGCTAAAGCTATCCAAATATACATAGTATACTATGATAAAAAAGTAATATAGTGGATTTTACAAAATTTATTATACAGTATGTCCATAAGTGGACTTTCTACAACTCAAAATTTTGTTTCATCTGAAACAATAAAAGTTGTAATAAAAATGGCTGTAGCAAATACAGGGCTATTTATAAACGCCAAATATAAGGTTAAAAGATAAACTTATCTAAATATTTACTTTCAAAACTACCTTGTAAAATAGCATAAAACAGTAATGGAAAGTGAATAATTGTTTTTTCCTTTTACATGGGTATATGTTTCTAGACAAAATTAAGGTTCACTAATATAAGCATTTTTAAAGTTATTTTTTAGAATAAAAGTATCAGAAAGAATCGCCTTATAATATAAAGAAAGATTAAAAGTTACCAAGATGTAATTTTGGTAAATAAATAATTCTAATAAATTTTTGTTACTACAAAAATACTATAAACAGGTAATAAAAACTTTAAATTTTTGTTGTGCAAATGTCATATAAAAAGTAAAATAAATTATTTATAAAGAAAACTATTTTTCAGTTTGCGCTTACTTTTTTTCAGTCATCATAAGTGATAATAAAAACAAATAACTAGAATATTCATTTAAATTTTTATTCTTTTAAATCAAAAAGTGTCAAGCACATATGTTTAAAATTTTTATTTTATTTTCAAAGTAATATTTTTGCCACCCTGTACAACATGGGAAAATTTTTCTTATAGTTTTTAACATTTTAGATAAATCAATAATTTTTATGAACCCTATTTCTTTTTATATTAAAAAAATCTTCAGGTATAGCTAAGTCCCACCGCAGACACATTTTATATTTTAACGTCTGTTTTGAACAATAAACATTATTTTAATATTATGGAATGTCTGTACCACTGTCCGTGTAGCAAGTGTTATAAATAGCTTGATGCATTGGACAAAAGGCCTAGATAAAATTGCTGTGTTACTGCTTACTGTTTAGAGCTAATGCCTGCATAGTAAAGGTTGTACCGTGCCTGCATAGCACAGGCAGTAGTGTCAAAGCCTACCTAATGCAGCATTTATCTACCTATCCTGTTAAAATAACTTGGCAGATAAGGGGTACAAAAGATCAACATACCTTTCGGTCTGGCCGAAGTACATGGAGAGTCTATTTGTTTCCTTTACGAGCTGATGAATTCTCCACCCTTTAAGGTCACATACATACATACATATGGAATGTCACAATGTGACTGTTGTATCATGGAGAGTTAAAATTTCGCGGGCCACTAAAAGTCGACTATTTGATTTTATGTAAAGTAGAGTTTAGCTGAGAAAAAGCCAAAGGCGTTATATGAAATAAAGACGGCCATCAACTATTCAACAATTAATTTTCTAATCGCGTCGTTAAAATAGTGCGGGAGCAACAAAAAGGGAATAAGACAGAATTGATGACCGCGTGGCTTCTTCTCTGCTGAATCCCAGTCTATCTATTAACATATTTTGGTAGCTTAGGTTAAAAACAATACCCTGGAACAGTTTTTGAAAATGTAATTTTTACAGGATAGTGGCCCATAAAAAAATAAAATTAAAGAGTATATAATTACCTAAAAAATTATTCAAATAATATTTACACGTTTTTAGCTATTACGAACCCACACATGGACTTACAGCCCTTCACTTAGCAGCCTTTAGTGGGTGTTCAAATGGCACCCAATTTCTGATTAGTCAAAAATTAAATGTCAACACAATAAACAAATGGCATAGTCCTTTGCACTGCGCTGCCATCTCAAAACAAGTGGAAACAGCAAAAATTTTATTGGACAATGGTGCCAGGCTTAATTCTATGACAAACGGACCCGGTTATGAGACTCCCTTATATCTGGCTGTTAGTGTTAATGCCATCGAATGTGTGGATTTATTCATTAAAAGAGGTAAAAATATTTTAAAAATTAAAAATGGTATGTCCCTGGGACAGTAATAAATTTAACTTCATGAGAATAACACTTTTAAAACCTTTTTAGGGGGTTCCTTTTGACGAGTCTATCACGAATATTCATACCACCATATATGGAAGCGGCGCTTCAACCCAGTCTGTCAATGTTAAATATTTCGGGTATTGAACTGGGTAAACGCATGGGGCAACCACGTCACTTTTTTGTCGGACAAATTCACCACAATGTTTTGCATGTAATTTTTAAACATTTTCTTAAAAATCGTAAGGATTACAGTTACGAAACCAGCCCAATCCGATACCCAAAACATGTCAATGGTTTAGTGGCTGTAACACTTACGATTTTTGGCACAATGTTTAAAAATTGCATGCAAAACATTGTGGTGAACTTGTCCGACAAAAAAGTGACGTGGTTGCCCGGTCCGACACATTTGGCATTGACAGGCTGGGTTAGTACGTCGCTTCCATAGATGGTGGTATAAATATTCGTGGTAGATTCGTCAAAAGAAACCCCTAAAAAGTTTTAAAAGTGTTATAATCATGAAGTGAATTTTATTACTGGCCTAGGGACTATATGTTATTAAGCATCCGGTACACAATTAAAAAAATAAAAACCTGGTTGAAAAACAAAAAAAAGGTGTGCAATTCCTGTGCCGAATAACTGAGTTCATAAATAAATGATCTGTGGCCGCCATTTCAAAAATCAACAATATGTTGTAATATGCCATATAAAAAGGATTTTAGTTCAAAATTTAAAAATTAAATAAAATACGGGTGTTTCCATTTAAAATGTTTGGAATATTTCGAATTTGCTCTCATCAATTACATTAAAAACTGAAATTACAAAATGTAAGTGATTTATTAAAGAAAATGGAATATACCACTACTTGTGAAAGAAAAACCGGTTATGTTTTTTATTTCCAGAGCCTACTTACCAAAAAAGTAATCAAGGCAGAAATAATGGTAGTACTTAATTTTCTTTAAAAGTATTCTCTGGGTCCCATTTTAAAAAGAAACACCCTTTATGATATATTATTTTAAACAGAATTTTATAGGAAATACAAATATGGAAAAAATAGACACCTATATTTAAAATAAGAAAGTTGATGGTGCTTCCGATTAAACCGGAAGTGATTTTAAGGTTGTAATATTGTAAAAATGTCAATTTATGCTATAACAATATTGTTAAATTTTTAAAAACTAAAAATAAAAAATAGATGGGGAAGGGGAAAATAACAACAGCCTGTTTCTCCCGATTTATTTAAGTATTTTATTAAAAAAACATACAGGGTGTTTCAAAAATCATAGATTTTACATTTCTATTTTATTAATGAAGGCAGGGTATTAATTCTTAGATAATTCTCTGAAGAAAGTCCAAATAAACTTATGTTATAACTGTGACCTTGTGAGATACAGTGTGATAAACCTTTAAAAAATAAATATATTTTTTTATATTGTTTGTTTTGCCACTTTAAATATTAATGGAATTTTGTATACAGCCACTACACATTAAGTTGCATTTTTAAACGAGATTCAAATAAAATATGTTTAAAGAAAAATATACATAGAAGGGCACTGCTTTCTTTAAAAAAATATATGTAATTTTCATTTATTTTCGAACAAATGTAATATCTTGTGTTTCTTTTATTTGACGAATAGTTTCCTCTCAATAAAATATAAAGCATTTTTTCGCATACAAAAGAAAAAACGCCCTTTTCGACAGTTAAAAACAATAACTCCTGCTTTTCGTGTCATTCGCCGGGACTCTTTCCAATGACGCGGTTCGCCTACCTCATAGGACTTATTAAACCGGCTGTTCCTTTTAACCGTCAGAAAGGGAGATTTATCTTTACATATAATTTCTACAGTAGGGAATTATTCCCATTTATTTTCGTATTTCTCTTCATGATTATATGGATATTAGACTATAATGTAAAAATTGTTAAATATGCCTTTTTGGTGCTTGATAAAAGTCTGAAGGTTTTTTTAATATATTGTATCTTACTTTTAAAAAACTATTATAAGAAACTCTTTGAAACACAAAAAAAGAGTTCTTTCACCAGATACCTCATAATACCCATATGAATATGCGCCGAAATTTTTCATATTTTATTAAATAAAAACCATTTGTCGACGTAAAAAAACATGATATAAAATTTGTTTAGAAGTAAATTAGAATTATAATAATAATTTTAGTTTTCAAAAAAGCAGTGGCGTACGATATATGCCTTTAAAAATATCTTATTCGTAATCTGCTATATGTCTACTGGTAGTGTACCAGATTTCATAATAAAATGTAGAGTGATGTCACAGTAGGGTGTCCGTTATTTCCCAAATCGATTTTTTTAGCGATCGCCCCCTGAAGTTTTAGCCTATAGCCTAAAAAAATATATCCAATTTAAAAATGCTCTTAATTCCTAATTTAAACCGTGCCGAAATCATGTTGCTTTTTCAATTTAAATAACATGGGATTTTTTTTCCCAGACACAAATAGATGAAAAAATCTTTTTATCGCACATTCTAATGAGAAATTTAACGCTCTACAAAAAAGTTTTCTTACAAATTTTTGTTTAAGCCACTTCTTTAAGAATTATTTAGCGTTAAACGTTAAGATAAGATTGACTTGTGACCATCCTCGGGAATTTAATAGTAAACTGGCATTTTTTAAATAAAACTTTCTTTATATTACATCACCATTAAATAGATATTTTAAAGAGCTTTAAAAAAATACAACATTTGATATGTTAATATCTTATAGTTTGGGAAATATGGCCATTCAAATCTAAAAAATAGTAAATATAGTATCTATTTGATCTTCGACACTAAACTTAGTGCTTATAGCTTAGAGCTGAGGATATATTGAAAATTTAACATAATTTTGAGATTTGAATGGCCATATTTTTTAAACTATACGAGGCAGACATATTAAATGTGGTATTTTCTTAAAGCTCTTTTAAATATCTATTTAATGGCGATGAAATATACAGAGCGTTTTATTTAAAAATGCCGGTTTACTATTAAATTCCCAAAGATGGTCACAACTCAATCTTAACTCAACGCTAAATAACTCTTAAACGAGTTACTTTTTGTAGATTGTTAAATTTTTCATCAGAATATGCGATAAGTAGATTTTTCCATTTATTTATGTCTGAGAAAAAAAGTCCAAACATCACATGTTATTTAAATGGGAAAAGCAACATGATTTAGACAGGGTTTAAATTAAAATAAATTGGGAGCATTTTAACATTGGATTTTTTTAAGGCTATAAACCAAAAGTTTAGGATGCGATCGCTAAAAAAATATATTTGGGAAATAACGGACACCCTAATGTCACAGATATTATTAAAAAAGATATTTATATTTTTAAAATTACCACCTTGTATCTCAAAAGTTAAAACAACCAGAAGTTTATAAGAAATTTCTTTGTTAAATCATCTAAGGATTATTACTCTGCTTTCCCTTAAAAAAACAAATGTGGAAGCAGTATGATTTTTGAAACACCCTGTATGTTTTTTGTAATACCAAAATGTAAAAAACGTGTGTGTGAGCTAATCGATAAATACCCTAAAATATCCCAAATTACAAATCATTACGACGATGCGATGATTCTCTGGTAAGTAAAAAGAGTATTCAGAAAAAAATATATCTACGCCATTGATAATTTTTTTTGTAGAAATAAAAAACTGTCCCGAGGTAAATTTTCATAAATGTTTTAAAAATTGTAAGAAATAATTTAAATCCTAAATACAGAATATGTGGTGCTGACGAAAACTTTAAGAAATTATTATTTCCCAAAATACAATTTAATTCCATTTGCGACGCTACTGACGCGTTAATATTTTTTTTTCGAAATAAAATTTAAACAGGATACTTATAAACATTTTAAATTATCTAAAAAGTCCTGCAGAAAAGAAGATCTGCTGTTGATCTTTTATGGCGAAATCCATACTGCCTGTCATGCAAAATTTTGTGTTTTTCTAAATACATAGGGATTACCTTACAAAGAACTGAGAGAAGTAAAATTGGTCTCTAGATAGATGGAAGGGATTTAGATCCTTTCTTGGGAGTAGGTTGAACACGTGCAGCTTTTCAGCTTTCCTGAAAAATATCCGTGTCGTAAGAAATTTGAAAGAGCGGAGGTAAGATAGGTGCAAGTTCTGGAGCACATATTTTTAAAACTCTGTGTTAGTTATACCAATATCACCTACAGCACATGGAGTAATATATGTCCTATTACCTTTTAAAGTTTATTACCAAGCACACTATAGCTCAGGTCATGCTCAGCTCACGGTCCACTTAAGCCGCTATAAAATATTAAATTATAATATAAATAATATGCAATATAAATAGGACTGTTCCCATTAGGTGCTCCCCTCACGATACGCTTACTGTTTGCGCTCGCTGTGACTGCAGTATTTTTTCTCGCGGATCTTTTAACAGATCATGAGCAAACCTTTAAGTGTTTGGAAAAAGTCGTCATTTTTCTCAAAGAGACCTCTTAATATTATAAGTAAAAGTATAAGACAAACTCAAAGTCTGGGTCTCAGTCAAATAACATATATTTAAACGTTACACGTGTTTCGCCCTCTCGAGCATCATCAGACCTACAATAAATAGAAAAAACCTAATATATGTGAATAAAACAAATGACTTAAATTACCTTCAAAACAATAAGACTTTATTTAAACATAATAAGAATTTAGCAAACTAGTAGTATTTTTCACGCTCCTTAGGACAAAAGATTAGAAAAAATCAATTGACAATCGGGTTCTTAGGTTATACAGCAAAATAATCTTCTTTAGATGGATTACCCTGTATATTTTACTACTATTAGAAAGATCTAACACAATTTTTAAAAAATGTGTACATGCGACAAATCAATTTTTTTATAGTTTAAAATATGGCCATCCACAGGAATTTGATAGACAACTAGATTTTTTTAGATAAAACACCCTGTATATTGCATTACCATAAAATAGATATTTTAAAGAGCTTTTAGAAAATACTACATTTGATATGTCGATTGGCATAGCAGTGTGATTTTGTTCTGCATTTATATTATGTTTAAGTAATGTCTTATTGTTTTGATGTGATCTAAGTTCATACTGTTTTATTCACGTATATTAGGTTTTCTATTTATGTAGGTCTGATGAGACTTGAGCTGAGTGCTAACAGTTTAAGCCTGCTATGTTGTTTGACTGAAGACAGGTTTGGTCTTATACTTATACTTTAAGTGTTTATCGGTTTACCATAAAAAATTTATTTTAATGTATAACAGCAATAACTAAATCGGCATTATTATTTTTTGTAACCATTTTTAACTATAATAACTATACTATAATCATAGTCCTTCTTAAACTGGATTGAGTGTAGGATCATCGTTAGGTGTAAGTAATATTTGATCGTAAGCGAACGGTGAGCGGACCATGACCCTAGCGCCTAGTGGGCAGGGACCTTAAACAATGATATTCATTGTTTACCAATAAAATATAAATACATTTAAAAACATTAAAAGTTATTTTTAATTTCTTAAACAAAAATCCTGGGGGTTTTCTGCAATTTAATAAAATAAAATTGTCCAATATACAGGGTCGTCCAAATGAAGTGTCCATCATTAGTAGTTTTGTTATTATTCGAAACATGAAATAGTTTAAATTAGCAAACTAGTAGTATTTTTCACGCTCCTTAGGACAAAAGATTAGAAAAAATCAATTGACAATCGGGTTCTTGGGTTATACAGCAAAATAATCTTCTTTAGATGGATTACCCTGTATATTTTACTACTATTAGAAAGATCTAACACAATTTTTAAAAAATGTGTACATGCGACAAATCAATTTTTTTATAGTTTAAAATATGGCCATCCACAGGAATTTGATAGACAACTAGATTTTTTTAGATAAAACACCCTGTATATTGCATTACCATAAAATAGATATTTTAAAGAGCTTTTAGAAAATACTACATTTGATATGTCTATGACATACAGTTTTGGATATATGGTCATTTAAATCTAAAAATTTCGTCAAATTTCCATTTTATCAAAGCTCTAAGCTATAAGCAATAGGCTTAGTTTTCGAAATTTAACGGCGAATATACCTACTATTTTTGGATTTGAATGGCTATATTTCCAAAACTATAAAAGATAGGCACATCAAATGTGGTATTTTCTCACATATGAACTTTTTAAAAGGATTTTGCAATTTTTTTTTAATGGTAATAAAATATACAGGGTGTTTCATTTGAAAAGGGATAATCTTTAGTCTTAAAGAGTGTAAAAAATGCTACTAGTAAAGCAACAATAACGCGGCAATGATATGTCATATAGTTTATATGCCTGGGATTTTTTGTCCAATCTTAAACAAAAACCTAATAGTATTCTACTTGCTACTGACCTCTCCTCTATTGTTTAATTTTTTCTAAATCACTTACAGATACACCCAGGTAATAACTTAAAATTATTTTAATTTTAGGTGCCCAAATCTACCAAGAAGGTAAACTAGCCGATATGTCTCCATTTTTTCTAGCAGCAGAGTTGGGTCATTCTGAATGCCTAAAAATTATTTTAGAGACAAAAGCAATAAATATAAGCCTTCTTAAAAAATCAAAAAGTGGTAATACTGCTTTGCACTTGGCAGCCGAAAAAGGTCACTCAGAATGCATTGAGGTGCTCTTGGAATATAATGCCGATCCGAATTTGACTAACCTTAGGTAATAAAATTCTTATCTTGCAAAAATAAAGTAAAAACTTAAGGATCTTGTAAAATGTATTTTTTTCCTGGCGGAAAAACATTTCATTTCAGCTGGGTTCACAGGTACTAAAATGTGACTTCATAAAATTACTTTTTCCCGAATATACATACTAGGCTACAATGTAAAAGTACAATAAGAAGTTTTATGTCTTAATAATATTTAAAATAACTGCTAAAATCATACTAAGTTTTAAATTTTTAATTTAAATACCTTAAATCACAGTAGGAAATTGACTGATCTTTAATAACTACTTTAAAGGTTTCCATAGAGCTAATTGTCACTGATTTAAAACTTTAAATTTTACAAAATAAATTTTTAGATTTTATTAAACCTATTAAATATGTTTTTTTTTATCGTCGTTTTTCCCGTCACAGAAAAAAAAAAGTGTATTATAAACTAGAAAAATGTTAGGTTTTAGCTATAGGTTTTTTTGTTTTGCTTCGTTTCACGTCGGGAGATAACACAACCTCGGGCTATAATCTGGAGCTAGAGCTTTTTTCCCTTGTATAATAAATCACTATTATTTATTTAAAGTAGGATTTTTAAATTCCTGTGCACTGAATTGCTAAGAAGTTTAAAAAATGCCACTTTTTTGGTTATCTGGTCGGATCAAAATCCTATTTTATTATTAAAAAGTAAAATTTACAGATGAAAATATTAGGATGGAAATAATGTCAATAAATCATTAACAATTTTTCATCGTTGTTTATAGTAGGAAAGCCCACGATACTAAATGGGGGTTTACTCGAGCGTCATAGAGACCTATTAGGTTACAAAGCTTATAGATGATAAGAAAAAAAAGTGGTTTATAATTTATACCTTTTCATCGGTGGAGAAAGTGGCTATAGACTTTTAAATATGTCAAAAAATTACTATTACTATTTCGGCTTGTTGAAATCGTTCGGAACGTATCGTTTTATATATTTTTAGGTATCCCTGAATTATTTCCTTTAAAATTAAAAAATAGTCGTTCGAAAAATCTGACGTTTTTTTTGTAGCTCTCTATTTCCTTTACATTACTTTCAAATTGTCAGATTAGTGGAATATACAATGTTTAGCATATAATTAACCCACCCTATCTTAATCTGACGCGCTCGACAATTTCTGATGGATATATTTTTGTTTTTACGATCGGCCCTGTATACAGGGCTAATATTTGGGGAGGTACTTAACCGGGTACAAGGTATCCTCC
>JACEGR010010618.1:0-18240 GCA_014170235.1 Listronotus bonariensis
CAATACTTTGGGGTTATGGCTTTTCTAATTGTGTTAGAAATATCTATGGAATGAAACAAACAGAGAGCTGTCGAGAAGTATTTGTTGACAAAAAAATCTTAACTGTTATAAATCTTTACATTTTGGATTCTGTCATGTTTGTGAGGGTAACTTGGATTTGTTTGCCGAGTGTCACCTTAGTCATGATCATGACACTCGAGATAAGGGCGGCAAGCTCTACTGTGATAAATGCAATTTTTCATACATTCAGAAAAATGTCAAATTTTCAGTAATAAAATTTTTTAATTCATTTCCTGAATCAGTTAGGCTACTCTCAGAGAGTGAACTAAAAAAGTGTATTAAGAAATATCTGTTAACAAAATCATTTTACACACTAAGTGAATTTTTTGATGATGAGGATAAAAAGTTACTAGGTAGGTGTAGTAATTAAGATAATATATTATCACATTATTGTATGACATGGTTCCACACCCTTTTGGGTTTTATATGTAACTATTTGTTATTTGGAATTAATAAATGCTTATCTATCTATCTAATAAATTCGTTGACACCCGGTATTTATTTGTATTTTTTTTCACTTTAATCAAATGAATCGATAACTGCAACAGTTAAAATTAAGTAATTTGCAGTGTTTATTATAGATAATACCTCAATTACTTTTATACAACTTAACACACAAGTTAACCAAGAAAAGGACTGTTTTTCATAATAAATTTTGCATAAAATCTGTTTTGTCCTAGACCAAGGAACACCAAATGGCGAACCTTGGTACGATCCGGACCTCCAACCTATTTTGCGCGGACCTTGTTGATTACGCAATTTAATTTTTTCCGCGCAATCAATATCATTTTTCTTATTAAATTGTTAAAACTCTTGGCACTTCCTTTTGTTCAGATTGTTATTTATTCATTAATATTGTATCTACACATATTTAAATAATACAGTTTATTATTTTAATTAGTGGTAAGCCAATCTATATGATAGCTTTTTTCTTTCTGGACCGCGACGGTTATGGCATTATATAAGAGCACCCCTAATGAAAGTACTTGGTGATCCCTGTCCTAAACCATTTATTACTGACTGATTTTTACCTTTAAACCGACAATATTTAAGACAACAGGCCAAATTTTGTAGCAAATTTGTGAGTGAGTTGTACTCCACTAGTTTACACGATCTTCTGATTACTGAAACTTCCCAATACTATTTTTTTATTATTGTAATGCCTATGTTTTCTATAAAAACAAAGTAATTTGTTAATAATTTATTTTTCACGTTCTATAAACTTTATAGCCAATGTTAACCATAACCTCCTAAATGGATCACGTAATTTTATTTAAATAACTTGCCATTTATCTCCTTTTTGTATGGCATTTTTAAAATTTTTATTTTTACTTTAACCTAAAATACAACCATATATCAATAAAATATACTACGAGTACGTAATTACAAAAAGAAACAACAGTTACTACACAAATTTTTAAATAAACAAACGGATTAAAAAGCGATTAAGAAATTTATTATTATTGTGCCTATCTTAAAATTTTTATTTTTGTGTTTATAAGCAATAGAATGACTTTTCGACTGAGATTTTATATATTAAATAGATATTTAATACTTTTTTAATTTTTTCTATATTCCAATTTTTCAAAAGAGCCATATGATATTTGTTCCTTATTTTTTTAATGGGTTTTAGTGGTTTAGTTTTGTTGTAATATTAAAATGATATACACGTCGTGAGGGTTTGAAATTATCATGCATGCAAAAATGACGGTCTAACGCAAGGGACGATCGTTATCCTATCGTGAAAGGTTATGATCAGGGGGCGCAATTAGGAGTGGCGGGGGCTTAGCCGTTATCTGTCCCAGGGTAGTTGTTACAAGAGGACAAATGGACCAACAATTTTTGAATTTAAAATCGTCATTTTGGGAAAACTGGTCGCATGATCTAAAACTAAGAAATACACAATTTTACTCCGATTGGTAATGTACAGGGCGAGTTGTAACTAAAAATACGAAAAACTGCTCAAGAGTAGAGTTCTTTTATTTTAAAAATAGAACAAAATTTTATAAGTAAATATTGTAGAAAATTAAATTTAATGTCAAAATTTCAAGTTCAAGCATTAAATAGAAAATAAGGTTTTTGACATTTTTTTTTAATTATATGCATTACCACTTAAATATTTGACACGACGGAGCAAATCTTAAAAAAATCTTTAAAATATTTTAATTTTCTTTTACATTTTGCTTTTTGCCCAGTAAATTAGTTTTAAAGAGATATTTAAAATAATGACAAAAACTTTTTCCCAACTTTAACGATTTAACTTTAAAATTCTCTACAACATTTACTGATACAATTTTGTTATATTTTAAAAAATAAAAGTCTTTTAGTCTTGGTTATTTTTATATTATTACTTATAGCTCGCCCTGTATAATACCAATCGGAGTAAACTTTTGTATTTTTAGTTTTAGACTATGCGACCAGTTCTCCCAAAATGTCGATTTAAAATTCAAAAATCTTTGGTCCATTTGTCCTTTTATAACACCTTCCTGGGACACACTGTATACGGTATAAACTGGGGGCTTAGGCTTCTCCAAAAACGGCTGGCTTGTTGCGTCACCAGTTATGATCCATGAGTTCATGTCTAATTCGTACCTGCTAGTGTTCAACGCATTAGGTAGCATCGAGTTGACACGACGTGTATACTATGTAAGTAAAATTAAGGATATGTTCTACGTTGCATTAAATTTGTGTAAATGTGGCTTAAGTTTCAAATGCCTTAGTTTTTTACCCTTTCTATTTATTTTAATATAAACTTTTTTCTGTTTAACTAGATGTCCTTCATTTTATCAAACTTTATCATTTGGTAAAAGTTGAGTATCTAACATACTATGTTAATAGTGAATTTATTCTATTGCAAAAATACAGACTACAAAAATTTCTAGATATGTACTTGAGTTTAGGTACGGTTTTTAGGTGATTCTGGGCTAACAAGCTAAGTGTTTTAGCCACAAAGGTACCGCTTTGTCAGTAAAAATAATAATAAAAAACCTCGGACCCATGTACTTTTGTTTTTATCACTGTAACTTTAACTTCAAAGTGGAGGCAGCATTCACCTTTAGTTTTTCAAATGGAAAGGGGTATGTTGCGATATATCTTTAACAAGAGCATATCATTTTCTTTGAATGTGGCGTTTTTTTTGTGGATAAATTTGAGCTACGCTGACGAGCAAAGAAGTTTTAAACATCCTCTCTTAATTTTATGGGTTTGTGGGCACTAAGAGTGTTTTTAAAGTAACAAATATCACAGGATTTTTTGGACCACTATAAAAAGAAGTCTAAAAGATAATAAATCCCAACCATAAAAAATTCAACTTGTTAAAAACTGCATTAAGACCATGAGGTTTTAAACTCAAATCTTCTCAAACTAAACTTTGGGCTAGTATTTTCGGTAAAAACATACTTGGACCACTTTTATTACCAGAAAATTTAAATAAAAATACTGACTTAAACTTCTTGGGGAATGCCGTCAACCCAGCGCTAGTCGATAACGCGTACGCGTCGCGCCTGCATGTGAATTCGAAATTGGTATCAAACATTGCCTTTAAATTTGTTAGTTAGCTTTGCTTATTATGTCATAAAAAAATCATGTGCTCACTTTACGGAGATCAAGATGGAAGTCTCCATGGTTTAAAATTAATTAACTTAAATGTGCATGTGAAAGATTAAGGTGTGCATCCACTAGCGAAGGGCGGGCGGACTGGCCGCTGGCGTGTTGCCTGCCTTGTAAATAAATCAGAGTGCGTCCATTACAGGCGCGTCGCATTGGAGCATCCGGCAGGAGATTTTACGCATGATACAAAGATTACAGAAGTTAGGGTCAACAGCGATTCTAAATTGGTTCGCTTTGCGCATGACGTAGCAATGTGACTTTTTTTGGACATTTTTAAATATGAGGACGATTAAACGAAAATATCTTTTGGAATAATATTACTGTTAATCTAAGAATATAATATTTGATGTTAACTAGCTTAAAATTTTAATATGAGCATAAACGGAACGGTGCTTAAAACGCTGTTTAAAGCAATTATCTTATACTTAACTTGTTTTAAAGTCACAAAACTGCCAAAAAGCAAAGTAAAACTGGCCAACAAACTGTTAAAAACACGAAAACAGACGTAGGGTTTCAACTTTGTTTACAAATTTAGTCACATTATTACGCCAGAGACGGTGGTCACGTGGTAAATGTCATGCGCAAGATCCTACCTCTTGTATTTGTTGTATCATGGGATTTACCTGTTGAAAAAATGTTTAGTCCGAGAAAGCGATTTTTCAGCAAGACGGGAATTTTCCTATTTATGCATTGCCTGTATGACGGTTTTTTATAAATACGTTTTCTGACATGTATTTGTAAAATATACAGGGTGTCTTAAGACAAATGCGAATATCTTCAGAAACAACAATTTGAATAGCTGCATTTATGTATAAACTTTTTAGTTTTGTCATTTCGTATTTTTATCGTATTTGTTTTGAAACACCCTGTATAGACACTAGGTGAGGTTTATGTATCAACTATGTATCAACATACTTATTAATATAACTTATCTATTTGTTGTTTGTTATTCAACAGGTTTTTTTCTTTAATCGATTCAGTTAAGTTATTTCTAATGGGTGTTACATTAAAGGTGGTAAGAATTATCAGTTGTTTTAAATACAATAATATATTGATTTACTTATTTTCTATATAAATAGCATTTGATTCTTGTTATAGAAATAGTCCTTTTAAAAGCTGTATTCCTAACATAAAATCAAATATAAAATTTACGCGGAGGCAAATAAAAGAAATAAGTCACAGAAAAACTCTTTATAAGATAGAAATAAGCCCAAAAGCAAACACCATAATTATAATATACACAGGGTGTTAGGGAAATAATGTTCGTAACTTTAAGATGTGATTCATTGCATTATTCCAAGAAAAAAGTTATTAATAAGTCCCAACATCAATCGTTTTCGAGAAAAATTGAGTCGTAAATAATTAAATTTTTCCCAAACATTTGGCAACGTTGCAACACAACAGGGATACGAGCGCACGAGAACCATAACTGATTTATCGGATTGTTTTAGTTGGTATGATATTTGTTAATAATTATGGCTTGAATTACTGAATAGTTTTACTCAATTTCTATGGAAAATATTTTTTGCTTATAAACGTTTTCAGTACATTGCATTTACTAAAAAAAATGAGAGGACTTACCGATACGTGGCGATACACACCACCAATATCCACGATTATCAGTAACTTATTGTAAACATGCGATGCACCAAATCAAGAAAAAAACATTCGTAAATCACTTAAAGTTACAGTTAAATGTATTAGTAGTATCAAGACTTTTTGCACTCCGTGTCGAATCCTTGTCAATTGAATTCAAAATGTGTTCTTCGGTTTCCACTCCAACTTCAAGATGTTCGCGATTGTTAAAATGAGTCACTACGCTCCCTGTATGAAGTTTTTGGGAGTCTTCTACAAATGTTCTAGCTGGTAGTCTTCGGTCGAACATTTTTCGTAAATGCGTCTAGCTTTATCAGAATTGCAATGAGCCACTGAATAAATAAAAAGCATATCGTGATACTCGTGGACCAAAAATATCTCTTTCGTATCAAAATGCTCGCACTGATACATTAGTACATACTAAAAATAGAATGTTATTTCAATTGGATAAACATTACTTGCAAACTGTCAAACAATTTTTTCCCGACGTAGATATTTATTGTTTTGCTTACCGACACCATGTCGCGACGTTGCTAATCGTGTGAGGGATTTGTTTGTCTATTTTTCTTCGTAAAATTGTATTTAATATACTAGACAATTTTTTAGAGGAATTTTATCAATAAATATGATGTATTGATTCATTTTACGCTATAAGGCAACATTTTAAATAATTAAGGTGCAAAATTATTGTGCAATTTATTTTATGACTAAAAAAAATAAGTTCAGCATCTTTTTTTCTCCAAAACGACTGATTTTCGAACATACATTATAAATAACTTTTTTGCGTAGAATAATGTAAGGAAAGATCTTGTTAAGTTATGAACATTATTTCCCTAACATCCTGTATACAATTTACGCGTTAAACCAAATAATTGTAACCATTCGAAATTGGTATCAAACATTGCCTTTAAATTTGTTAGTTAGCTTTGCTTATTATGTCATAAAAATCATGTGCTCACTTTACGGAGATCAAGATGGAAGTCTCGATCGTTTAAAATTAATTAAGTTAAATGTAAGAATGGAATTGCATATGTGTTTTTTGAGATGCTGAGTAATTGTTTCATAGGGCTAAAATTTCCTTAATGACATGTTTTAGTTAGTTTGTGTAGTTCTGGTTTTTAATTTATACAATAATTAAAAATACATCCAAAACAAATATAAGAGGTATTTTATCTAATTAATATTAGAAAATATGATTTTTTTTATATACTTTACAAAAATAACAAAGTATTAAGCATTCTTAAGAACTCTTAAGGCCTTGGGTATGATACAAGCGATGAGCAGCGAGCGGCTTAGCAGCAAGCGCCAGAGCGTTGCTCCTGATTTTATTGTTATACAGATTATATTTTTGAGCAGGCAGCTTCAATATCCGTGAATGTCAGAGCGATGCCGCTTGTCGAACAAAACCGAACATATATCATTAACGGCGTTTTTTTTCTAATATATGTATAGAAGGAACAGTTTAAAAATGTAAATTCGGTGCTCTTTGATAAGAAAAAAATCACAAAAAAGTTTAAAGCAAATAAATCGGCATGCTTGTCTTCGCGGCTGCCTTTGCTATATTTCTTTTATGATATGCCGGTTGATGCAGGTGGTCATCGCACTATGGGATAGAAATTAATTTTTTTGACAAAATTCTGAAACTTACCAATCTAACTTAAAATGAGGTGCTTATTACTGGAAAAATATTATAAATTATTACAAATGCTTTTTGGAAACCTAAAACTTATTATATGTTATAAATTTACACCCCACTTAACATTATTATTTTTTATTGTACAAAATAAACTAAAATGTCAGCTTGTTTGGTTAATTCGGTAGTATTCTAATCAGTAATCCGATGATTATTATCTCATATGATATACAGGGTCATAGGTATGATTTTTTAAAATGAAATACCCTGAATATTATATCACCACCAAAAAATCTTTTAAAATGCTTAGAAAAATACTACATTTGATGTGTCTATCTCAATTAGTTTCGGAAATTGTACCATCCAAATCTGAAAAATAATTTTAAATTATTCTTAGAAGCGTAATAGAGATACATCTTCCCAACTTTTTTTTTTTTAACGTATAAAATAAATAATAACACTGTTTTGTTGGGTAGATTCTGTAGAATCCATATATTTAATCAGAATGCTTTTATCTTCTAGGATATACAGTGTAGGAAACATAATACATTTTAAAATGGAAAACCTTGTAAATTATAAAAAAATCTTGTATCTGTCCTTACACTTAGAAGTAGCAAAAAGTAGGAAGGCAATAATTGTAAGTATAAAAACTGATAAAGAAAAAGGTAAAACAATATTTGACAAAAGTAGCGAGACTTCGCGAGACTGCATCGGAAAAACAACAATAGCTCTTATTATTTAAACTCTTTTACTTTTTTAGTAATCAAGGGTAATAATATACTAAGGAGATTAAACGTTGTATATTTATGTTTACTTAAAATACATTTTCAAGTTTCTTATTACCCCAATAGAAGTCGTCATATCCTTTTATAATTTTGCGTACATGTGGTTAGGAGTATCTACTTTGAAATACACAGCATGAGCCATTAAAATTCAGTTGCTTTTTGGCCAAAATAATGGATTTCTATCCCATAGTGTATCGGCGTGTCGCTGTAAAGGATAGCGGCGCCTTTGTATAAAATAGTCCGATTGCAGGCGGCCTTTTTATGTTTTTTGTATTATTTTCAAAGGGTACCGAATTTGCGCTTTTAAAATGTTCTTACTATATACTAAATTCCAAAACGCCGCTCACGTTAACGGTTACCACAAACCATCGTAGCCAGTATCGTAGCAGAACCGTAAAACTTTAAAAGTTAAATTATTCTTTTAGAAAAAAAAATATAACCATGCTTAGGTGGTCATCGACCTGTTGGTATTGACTTTATAGAAATTAGAAAACTCAATGCATCTTGAAATTGGTTTATAGAAAACAGATTGTTACAAAGGCATTATAAAGCACTTTTCAATTTAATTACTTGTTCATGCGTTGTACTATTCCCCCATCTATTTACTTCTATTTTTATTCGGGCATACTTTGTTACTTAAGATAATAGATAATTACTCGCATTCCTTTAAAACAAGCCTTCGTGCATACGTACGTTTCTGTTTAAGGGTGGAGTTTTACCATTTAAGCGTTTATTAAAATATAAGAATAACGTTTTTAAAATTTAAATGTTTTTTAACGTTTCTTAGAAATCTATTATCTTCAATATGTACAGATTGTTTACAGATAGAGTTTACAAGAGGACATATGGATAAAAAAATAAAAAACTCATTTTTGATAAAAAGATTTGCTTGTAAAAGAAAATAAGACTCAGAGAGAGAAAATGTTGATTTTGTATACCGGTTTCTGCAAAACTTCAAAAATTTAATTTTTCTACAAGAGTAAACTACTTGATATTTGCCCACGGAGTTTACTAGGAGGCATGATATTTTCATAAGAAGTGTTGAAATTTTGGTCGGATATACCGGGTGACAACGAGATCACTTTCCGGCTGCCATTTTTTTATTTCTTTATCGATACTGACGAAACTTGGTAGGGTAGACTAATAAAAAGTCACTTTTAGGTGTATATGATAGACTTTTACGACTTCCTGTTTTATCGAAAATGACTGAAACTTTTGATTTTTAAATCGGACACCCTGTATATTTTTTGCTTTTCGGATTCTCTAGATCGTTTTTACTCGGAATACAATATTTTTAAAACGAATTTTTGCCAATTTAAGTTTTAAATTAATAATACTGAATGGCATACGTTGCAATTCATCGTAGTTGCCATGAAAACAGAAACTAATAGAATATTATGTTGTAAAAAGAATTGCTTGTATTCCGTTAAGAGTTAAAAAAATAAAAACAGTTTTTGTTTATGTATCTCCTACGATGTTAAAATAATTTTACAGTAAATTTGGTATTACCAATAAAAATTATCCTAATACCAAATTTAACTTAAATAATTTGAACATCGTAGGAGATACATAAACAAAAACAATGTTTTTATTTTTGACCTCTTAACGGAATAGAAGCAATTGTTTTACAACATATTCTATTAGTTTTTGTTTTCATGGAAACTACGATGAATTGGAACGAAAAGATCATTTACCTACATAATAAATATTCTAAACAAGGTGTTCCATTTGAAAACCAGATGTTTCAGACATTTCCGGTGAAACCGGAAGTCGTAAAAGTCTGTCATATACACCTAGAAATGACTTTTGTTAATCTAACAACCCTACCAAATTTCATGACTAGCGATAAAGAAATAAAAAATGGCAGTCGGAAAGTGATCTCGTCACCCGGTATGGTTGGATGGGATGCAGATTTCTAATATGTCATATTTGCTTTAACCGGAAGTGCTCTCAACTTTGCTATTTTCAATAAAACACCCTATATATTTTTCTAAAAACCAACTCTACAGGTAATTCCAAATAAATACATGTACCACATGCTGAATTATCTTAATTAGTTTTTGAGAAAATGACGTTCAAAAATATGTTAACCGCTATTTTTATCAATTTGTTAAAAGACAAATGATGGTGAAAAAGGGCTAATGCGATTTTTTATGCATATTTAATGATCTTTATAACCTCTTACCTTAAAAATACAATTTTCCGGTTTTGCTAATAAAAACTATTATAAACCGCCGAATAATAGTTATAGTTAATCTTGCCTTAATAATTATGTATTTTATTGTGCCGTGAGCGTTTAGTTTTTATGTGGATTTATTGTTTAATATTGTAGTTTAGTTTCACCAAAACAAATTGAAGTACTTAATATAGCGGGATGGGGACAGATAAAAAAAAAACACTTATTTTTTTATTTATCCTAACGTTTCGTGGCTTGAGCTCACTTTATCAAGGGCCAATAATTAAAAAGACACATTACAAAACTATTTCGTCACATGGACCCAATATTTTACAACACCAAAAACAATTTTAAAAATTGTCAGGCAGGAAAGGCAAAGAAATAACTTAGCAGAACGTTATCGTCAGCATAAAAGCTATAGCAACTGGATATAACTTAAAATTCTTAAAAAGTGGAAAGTTTTTTGTCTGAAAATTAAATTGTAAACAATAAAAAATAATAATAAGAAACATTTTTTTAAAAATTATCAAGAAAAAATATAAAAAGAAAAATGTTAGTTACCTATCCTGAATTCGAACTCGAGACCTGTGGCTTACGTGTTAAAACTCCTAACCCTGTAGCTATTGGGCCAACTTAAAATATGTTTTTTTAATCTTAATAATATGATTGAAGAAATAGGCCGTGTTTATAAATTATTAATTATCTTGTACTAATTTTCTTTTTCTGATAATTTTACAGTTTGTTCCACCTCAATAAATGCATACTGTTGGTAATACTTTAGTCGTTTTTCTATGATACGATCAGTTTTTTTTTCTTGTTGGCAAAATACTCCATGCTTTTCTATTCCAAAAAGATGTACATTTTTTAAAAGATTTTGACGTACAGGTTATCTATTAGTTGTCCTTAATAATAAATATGAAAGCGCAGTTATGATTTAAAAAAAAAATTTATAATAAAAATATTTTTTTTTGGCATTTGTCCACTTTTATTATGGACAATTGGCAACGTTGTATAAATTTTTACTACTAAAAGAGGGATTATAAAGGGTGGTCAGGTTAGTTCTTGTTAGTCAACGTTTTTTTTTAATCCTTTAATTACACCAGAGACACTTTATGAATCCAGTTTGTGTGAATTCTTTCTTTTATTCACTCATAAATAGAATCAGACCCTTCGATGTTGCCAAATGCTTTTCATATTTAGCATGGTATAACTGATGTTTTTAGTCGTTTTTCTTCCCACTTTTAGGTTATGAATTAACAATTTTATATTTATCATATTTTTTATCTTTCTTCTCAAAAATATGTGGAAAAAATGTAATTTTTACTTAATTTTACATGTGATGTTCAGTTTCATTAACTCTTTTTACCGATTTTACCCCGCCCAGCACTCACTTTTCACTCCCCGGTCCCTTAAGTTTGTTTACTGATATTTTTTTTAAAAACGAAATATTTTGATGTGCGGCACTTACGTTTTATTTAGAAGAGTGTCTAAATACGTAAGTATCAATAATTTAAAAAAACCTTAAAATTGCAAAAACTGTTTATTAAACTGGTTTTCTTCTTATATTTAAGCAAAACCGCCGGCGTTTTTTTTTTTTTTTATCTTTGGACAAACCACGAAGGCTAAAAGCCTAAATACTAACGTACCGTGGGTGTCTTAAGCGAGGTAAGAGGGAGTTTGTTGACACGGGACTTAAATACTTGAAGATTTGGGGGAAGGAAAGACCTCCGCGGGCAGCAGGTTCCACAATCTAGAAACTCTAGGGATAAAAGAACGAACAAAGTGAGAAGTTCGGGGCCTGTCCAGTTGGACCGTATAGGGATGCATATGCGCGGAACCACGAGTTTCTCTGTTGGGAGCCGTGAGTGGAGGAACTATACTGGTCAATTCTTCAGAGCAGAAGCCATGGAAGTACCTATAAAAAAGCGATAAATCGCCCACAGCCCGACGATGGGCAAGAGAGGAAGCCTTTCTGTAAGTGAAGGATCATTAATGAGACGAACAGCTCTTCTTTGAATAGAATCAAGAATGCTCAGGGTTGTTGGGGACGCCATGCCCCAGATATGAGAACAATATTCCAAGGGAGGTCGGATTTGGGAAACATATAAAGTGTATAAATTAGAAGCGGAAAAATACTTTTTAGCTCGAAAGAGACATCCAAGCTTTTTGAAGCTGCCGTGGCTATAGATACAATGTGTTTATGCCAGTTAAGGTTACTTTCAAATGTGACGCCCACGAGATTGAAGGTGTCTTTGCTCTGTAGAACTTGGCCGCTCATAAGTAGAGGATGAGTATTTGATGACTCTTTTCGCGACAAGGAACATGACTGTGTTTTGGATGCATTAAAATGGACGAGATTTTTGGCGCCCCAATCCAATATTAAATTAAGATCCTGAGAAAGAGATATCTGCATCGCTCTGCGTTTATTTTCCAAGTCAGGTTTAGTGATGGGTTTAGGAACCTGAAAACTGGAGTGAAGGGTACTATCGTCGGCGAAACTATGAATGGAATTAGTTGTGGACGAGAGAAGGTCGTTGATGTGAAGAAGAAACAATGTTGGTGCCAGAACTGAGCCCTGAGGGACTCCAGCATTTATTTGGTGAAAGCTTGAAGAATGGCCGTCCACAATAACTGATATACGTCGATCAGATAGATAACTAGAGAGCCAAGTACAGAGTTTAGTTGAAAGACCATAGGAGGGAAGTTTATTAAGAAGTGCTGCATGCCAGACCTGGTCAAAAGCTTTGGATATATCAAGAGCAACGATCGTTTAGCCAGTGCCTTTAAAGTATTAGCTATTTATTTTGGCTGATTCTAAGTTTAATAACTCGCTGTACATATTAACAGATGACTGAATATTTAAATTATTTAATGGATGCTCAACCTTAATACAGCTAATTTTCAGAGACCCTTCAGCAGTGTGTTATTTGCGGCGGGGAGTATCTAAACATAGTGACACGGATCCCAGTGATCAGTAGTTAGAGGCCGAAGACCTCGCGACATCGCGTTTGTAATGGGAAAAGCGACGCGTTGTATCTCTAAAAAGTTTGCTTGCGATAGAAATGTTATAGGTGCGTTTTGTAGGTTTGTGGTTTAATGTGTAAAATATATTACTAAACAATAATTTTTTGGGTTGTTTTTAATTGCTTAATATTAGAATAGTAAGTCTTTTTGCTGCTTAACTTAACTGAGGTTTAAACACGTGACTCGGCGAGTCTGGCCTGCGGCTTATTTATCTTTGTACCGCTGCATGATTTTATTTCCAATATTTCTGAAAGTTATAGGGTTTTTATCGCCGTAATAATTGAAGATGCGGCTGTAAAAACGTTATAGCTTAAATTGTTTCAATTGTGCTATCGTCAGAGTTACAATGTTCTCTTACAGGCATAACCTTACACGATTTATACATATTTTAAGCAAGTGGATTTAACAAAAAATGGAACAACGTTGTAACTGCTTTGTAAGTTTTTATTATACAGGGTCCGGCACTGAAACTTTCTTTTTTCAATGATACATGGTGGCGCGACTGGAGCTAGTTGCAGCGCGTTAGTGCGCTTAACAGAGAGCGTTGCGTGAGGAGATTTGTTTGTTAATTGTCGTCAGTCGTAAAAATACTTTGGGCACGAGAGCAACGCACGTTCGCCGTTGAGACCTACTTTTCACAAGGCCGGTCGATCATCGCCGTGCAGCGTTACAGTACGATATAACCCCTAAAGGTGCTGTTCCGGCCCAGGGATTCAATTTATCTTGGGTGGAGGCTTTTAGAGCAGATGGAAATGTGTCCCGCAAGAGACCAGGAGCAACACGGACAGTTAGATCACCCGCAAATATCGAGGCAGTCCGACAGTCGGTTTTGAGATCTCCTAGACGATCTGCTTCGAAACGCCTTAATAAATATATGGTTCCAGCAAGATGGGGCCACAGCCCACACATCACGACTTTCAATGCCTGTTTTGAGACAAAATTTTCCAGGGCGACTTATCTCCAACCGAGGTGACATTCCATGGCCTGCACGATGGTTAGATCTAGCACCATGTGATTATTTTCTATGGGGCTACCTCAAATTAAAAGTGTATAACAACCGTCCTGCAAACCCTGGAAGAATTAAAAACAATATTCGTTACGAGATAGCCAATCGTACCGAATGATATGCTGGAAAGGGTCCACGCACAATTCAGAAATCGGTTACAGCAATGTATCGACAGTAATGGTAGACAGTTGTCAAATATTCTATTTAAAATAACTCGATTTCAAACTTCCCATGTTATTGTCTAATGCTAATAAAAAAATAAATAAAAATGTTTTTATTTTTTACCTATGAAAAAAGAAAGTTTCAATGCCGGACCCTGTATATTCGACATTTCGCTAACACAAAAACAGAATGGCCAGTTTTCCGATATAAGGCAACTTGGTTATTTTGGAACACTATGGTAGGGGAACCCAAGCGGGGATTTCAGGATTTACTACAGCGCGGCAAATTAATATACCGGAGGATACCTCGTACTCGGTTAAGTACTTCTACTTAATATGAACCCCGTCACGCTCCAGGGCTTGAAGCTCTTGAACTGCTCTAAAAAGTTAGTAACTGGAACGCATCCTTAGACAAGGAAAGAAAGGTACTTTAAGAAATTTTAAAATTTCGTTGTTTTTAACCTTTCTTGGCTTTATAATAATAATCTCTTTTTAATATCTAATTTAATTTTAAATAAATAATTTTAAAAAATCCATCTTTAACCATAAAAACACGTTTGAAGCACAAAAACCAAAAGAGGGGTTGGTGCATGAGGGGCAAGGGGAAGAGAAACGGAGTAGCTCAGGTGCATAACACTTTCCGTCACTGGAACGCCATAAAGTAGAACGGAAATGCTCCTGAGCTACTCGGGACCCCTCTATTTGCGTCACTGGAAAGCCACTCTCATTACAAAAAATAGATCATCAGACTTTTGCGAGCACATCACATTAAGGTAGGGTGAGATAATTACATGCTAAAAAGTGTGTAATCCACTAATCTGGCAAATTGAAAGTGACTTAAAGAAAGGGGAGGGCTACAGTTGTAAAAAATTTACCTTAAAAATAATTCCTACAAGCTATAGGTAATTTTAAATTATAATGAATTTATTTATTTCTAAAAAATTGGCTGCATGGACTTAAAAAACAAGGCTTTTTGCGAAAATCGTGGTAAATGATTATAATATTTAGTTTTATTTTTAGTTTGCCTTATCGGCTAAATGATAAATAAAATTATTTAATTTAACGGGAAATATTTATAAAGATAAACATGTTATCCTATTAGACAGTTGCTTTAGATGTCATAAAGTGTTATTCCATGATAATTAAACCAATTTCTAATATTATTTTTACAAGTTTCAACGTTGTCTAAGCCTCTTCTTCAATTATTGGTTTCAAATGACATGATTTGGTGATTGATAACTATGACATAAATTATACAGTGACCGCTAGAAATGTTGAAAAAAATATTATTAATTTCTTTAAAAATGTATTGTTCTTTATTTTAAAATCAAAAACTGCTATTAAAAAGTTGGAATAAAACTTACTTTGCCTACATACCCCGTATAGAGATAAATGGAATTATTAAAGTTTTAGCCTTATTGAATCAAAGAAGCAAAATTTACGTTTGTTTTTTAAAGTGAAGTGAAATTTCAGGGAATAAGGATAATTTACAGCAGTTAATTAATTTCAATCTAATCTCTGTAAGTACGGGGTAAGTTGAAAAAGTAAGTTTTTTTCCAAGTTTTTAATAGGAGGCTCTGCTTTTAAAATATGACAACTTAATTCTAAACAAGTTTTTCAAATGAAATTGAAAAAAGTTCAAAAATAAAGGTAGTTTTTCCTTGTGTCATATTCGTTAATTTACACCTACCTCATATACGCAATGGTTTATTTAAATTTTGATTAGTTTTGTGAGTTTTTATCTAGTATAACTTTTTGTGTAAAAAAGTTAAAGAATAAGATTTTTAATATTAAATTTTTTATCATAGTGGCCCAAAAAAGTTTATTCATTTTTAATTCGTGCGAGATAGCGCAGGTAGCGCCTTATGGAGTTTATGATAAAATTGATAGCATCTTTTAAATTCTCACTCCCAAAACGACCTCTAGCCGAATGTGACAATACACCTAATAATAACAAATCTGGGCCGCATAATAAAACCCCTAATAATATTTTATAGACCTTTTTGGGAAAAACGTGTTAAATGGTTCTGTTTGTAAATATTTCTCTTTTTAAATTTAGTATACGAAGTACTCTTGATGAAGCCCTAGAAAGGCGAAACAATTGTAGAGTAATGCTCTAATAATTTTTGAAACATTAAAAAGCAATTTTTTCTATTTAGTATTAATAAATAACAAATCTATTAATAAAAAATAAAGCCAGAATAAATTTTCAACAACTTGTGTATACGAAATCATCCACTTTTGGACAAAGGTAATTTGGGTTTGATCGTCACATTTTAGCTTCAGGAATTTGTGGTTGCTTTTTTTCACACCTTTTAGAGATACCCCTGTATTTAAAGCAACATCGTATGTAAAGAAACGCAGTGTATTTTTTAACATTAATTAAAGTGTTTCATAAGAAAACTAAAATTGTTGGCCTTTCTATGAAATACTTTTTCTGTGGATAGCTTACCATTTTTTTTAATGGTTTTTAGTGACTATACAATATATTTTTATTTGAATCAATATTTATAATTTTTAGAAAATAAACATATATGCCTATTTTATAACCAAGGGGGAACCGTAAAGCAGGTTGGCTTTACTTGAGAAAACGATTGTCTAACGAACTAACCTAAATTCTTCACGTGATTCAGAACCAAGACGCTTTCGAATAATTGCTGCCATTTTTTAAGTACGAAGTGACTAGGGGCACGTTGATGTGCCGCGATTATTTTTTACCGGACACGTGTATGACGTCACTACTGTCTACTATCCTTATTTTTACTATATTCTCCCTTCTTTTGCACTAAATTCCTGATATAACATTAAAAAACCTTTTTAAAACCTGTTTTTTACTGATTATAAGCCTTTCTTTATTAATATAATAAAGGTTTGCTTTAAATCAAGCCGCCATGTTTGAAACCACTATACACATAGGTGTATGCATGGTTGCAGCAGTTTTGGGCGTAAAAAATTATAATTTAATAAAAAAACGTGTAAAATAACTAAAAAAGAGGTGTTTTTAAGGATGTTCATAAAATATTGTATGCCAATTTAGTGTTATAGAAAGAATTTTATGCAAAAAGAAGGCGGAATATAGCCAAATTAAGGATAGTTTGAATTTCAACTTTGATGATGAATAATGGCACGCTCAGTAGTGACGTCATACACGTGCCCGGTAAAAATAATAGCGGCACAACAACGTGCCCCTAGTCACTTCGTTTTAAGTAATGTTATATTTTATTGTATCATTGAGATTATTAAATATATTTTGACAGTCGTACAAAAATTTATAAAAATTTTAACTTTTTGTAACGAATTAATCCAACCCCCTCACCCCTTACAAGTGGGTTATGGCCTAAGTTCCAAAAAATATGTTTTTAATACTTTGTCACATACCACTTATTGCTAGCAAAGAAGAATACAATATGTTCAAGAAAATAATTCTTTTACAGCATGTTTGCATCAGAATCGTAAATTGTAAAAGTAATAAATAACAACTTTTTTACACGAACCGGATTCGTTTCCTGCCTTAAGCAAATTGATATCTACTTGTTCTTATATGAAAGCTTGTGGTTTTAATTACATTATCTTGGCAGTGTCGGTTTCATTCTGATTTTTATCGACGGTCAAAGCTAAGTGATACAATTAAACCGATTACATTATCTAAATGTGTGATTTTAGCACTTTATAATTACTTGAAACAAAGATAATATTCTTAAAGTACCTACTTTATGCCCTGAAAGATAATAGGGAATTATTGGAATTCATATAAGGTCTAGCAGTAATAAATTCAGCAGTATTTTGACTTTACGCATGCTCAGTAGTGGTTTTAAATAAGGGAAACTTTATTAAAGTTACTGCTAGACTTTAATTGTGCCAAAATATAGTCGGTCGTTTCCCTTCCTTATTTTGACATTTGAAAACAAAATGAGGTTAAGGGTTAAAGTAATTTTGTTTTTAAAATATACTAAAAAGTTAGAACTTCTTCATTTGTAACTATACAAAACAAATAAATAAAATAGACTATAAATAAAAACAAATAATATTTCAGTTTTAGGTTAAAAATAATACAAGCATGTCATGTTGACCAATAACACTTCTTCACATAGGCGCGTTAAGGTTTAGCAGTAATAAAATAAGGTTTTTTCCTTAATACTGCTAGCACTATTTGCCTATTCCAATAATTCCCTATTTTAAAAACACAAAAT
>JACEGR010010619.1:0-18234 GCA_014170235.1 Listronotus bonariensis
TTTAGAGTTTTAAAGTTATTTCATCTAATGAACATTAAATAAATAATAGTTTAAAAAACACGCTTTTATATGCAACCGAACTAAAAATTTGAAAATAATTTTTCATTACAAGAGTTTGTATTACAGTTATAAAAGGTCAAACAATGAATCATAATTATATACCTCAAAAAGAATTATAATAAAATTTAAGATAATAACAGAATAATTCACTTCAGAGTAAAAGCGTGCGGTGCATTTTACTATTTTTTCATAACTTTTCCCTCATAGATATTTACAAATGAAATAATTATAACATTTAATATATTAAGCACCCCACGCTTTTATTCTGAAGTGAATTATTCTGTTATTATCTTAAATTTTATTATAATTCTTTTGAGGTATATAATTATGGTTCATTGTTTGACCTTTATAACTGTAATACAAACTCTTGTAATGAAAAATTATTTTTGTAATTTTTAGTTCGGTTGCATATAAAAGCGTGTTTTTTAGTTTTTTAAACTATTATTAATTTTTAGTTCGATATATCAATTACTTTTCTGCGGACATGTGATATTGAAATGTTTCACAGAACTATTTCGTAATCTAATCATTTCATTTAAAGCTTCACTGTTGCATGGGGTTTCAGAACGCAACTACTCCGAACAAGTTTCTGTCAGCCTTATGCTGAGAGTAGGTCCGAAACTGCAAGCATGCGCAGATCGCGCACTAGCTCTTTCTCTGTTACGCTCCTACAGAAAATCTATAAAGCGAATTTATTTATCCTGGCGATCCTAATCAGGATAACGAGATACTGTTTGCAGAATATTGCATTGTCATGGGTCCTGATACGTGTGCAAAGTTTCAAAGAAATCGAATCGCTGGAAGTTGGTGAAAATTAAGCTTAAAGATTCCGTTACATACATACATACATACATACATACATACAACCTAAGCTAATAAAAAGCGTGTTAAAAAGAAAATAAACCGCCTTCAACAAAATTAATAAAACTAACTAAAACTTAATAATAATAATAATAATTAAAAAGTCGGGTAACAACATATTGTAATAGTGGAAAAACTATTGTTACACAAAAAAACATACATGGCGAGTTGAGAACCTCCTTCTTTTAAAGTCGGTTTAAATTCTGATATATGGGAACCACATCAAATTAATAGAGAATTATTGCAAGTTGTCTTATTAAGCTCGAGTATTTTTAATACCGACCTTATTTAAATAGTGCTTGTACCCATAATTTAGAGATATTGCAAATCATGTTGACTGTATCATTAACCTAAAAAAGGAGGAAAAATTTTAGTTGTTTTCTGTATATTTTTTGTGTTGTAGGGTTTTGTTTTACACGATTAAAGAAATACATTTGAAAAAGCAAGGTTTTAAAGTATTTTTACTTCTAAAAACTTATAGATTTTGTGGTCGGCATTTGTTCGGTTTACAAGAACAGATCCGAAGTTAAAATAAGACCAAAATAAAGCACAACCTAAAACCGACATAAATAAAGCCAGACACTATACTTATTAAGGGAGTCCTTATCCTACCATGCATCTGCGCAAGCTCAGATGTCAAAATACGGCCGATATTAGAGACATTTTGCACCTCTTAAAATAACAGACGTTTTGGTTATCGTTATTAAACATAACGATTACGGCAGCAGTTTTAGACAGAGATTTTGCAGCCTCTTTTAAGAAATTTATCTTGCGTCTGCGCTTTCGACACATAACCTTATTTTGACCTGTGGTTGACCGATTTTAAAGTTTACGAAAAATCAGTCTTTACTTCTATTCTCCATAAGTTATATATTGATATTTAAATATATGCAAATAGTTCTCTTGATTTTGTTTTTTAAAGTAGATGTAAACAATACAGTATACGCAAAACACAAAAAGTAAAGTTAGGTTTGGTAGTAGAATAAAAAGCAAGTGTACCAGATTGTAACATGTAAATTAATTACTGAATTAAAACATCCTTAAAAATGCAAGTCCGTTTTAATTTCTTTACACTATTTTATTTTTCTTACTGCTATGGATTTTTTCGCCAATTAGAGCCTATGTATCAATGATATTTTAATTAATATGGATTTATAATACCAAACCTTCTTAAATAATTGATATTAAAAATTCTACAATCCGGCAACCACGCAGAGTTTAACAATAACGATAACGATAACGATAAGCTCTTCGGTATTCATCCGTAATTAAAGGAGTCCGGTATGGTTAATAACGATAACGGATCATGTTTGCGTTACTGCGCAGACTCAGAATAACGTTAACCACAACGGAATTGCAAAATAAGAGGTGCAAAATGTCTCTATTATTAGTGCCTGGCCTATTTTTACTGTTCAATAATGCTCTAATATCTACCAAATGCTATTGGCCTTATAGAGAAATACTCTTACAATTAGTCTAAGATCCAAAATAGGTCAGCGAGCCTGCACCCATCTGTTTACCAAATAAAAAAAGTAATTTATATTAAATATAGTATTTAAACAAAGGTAATGCTACAGAGTTGCCTATAAAATATGGCCAAGGCTATATTTAAATTTAAAATAATAACCTCCCTGTATATTGGCAACCGTTATTTTTTAAAAATACACTCTAAGGTTGCTTAATAAAATATGTTTGTTTAAATATTACAGAATAAACCAAAAAATTGTAGTAATTTTTCAAAATTTTAAATTAAAAAATATATGTGGCTTTTAATTATAAAATTAAAGAATAGCAGTAGTAATAGTAGGCAATAGTAGCCTTAAACATAATTGTTTAGGCAACTCTCTAGCATTACCTTGTTTAGATATTAGAGACATTTTGCACCCTTATTTTGCAATTCCGTTGTGGTTAACGTTATTCTGAGACTGCGCAGTAACGCAAACATGATCCGTTATCGTTATTAACCATACCGGACTCCTTTAATTACGGATGAATACCGAAAAGCTTATCGTTATCGTTATTTTTAAACTGCGTGGTTGCCGGATTGTAGAAATTTTAATATCAATTATTTAAAAGGTTAAAATTTTAATGCCGTATTAATTAAAAATATCATTTATACATAGGCTCTAATTAGCGAAAAATTTATAGCAGTAATAAAAATCAAATAGTGTTAAGAAATTAAAACGGACTTGCACTTTTACGGATATTCTAAACCAGTAATTAATTTAGATGTTACAATCTGGCACACTTGCTTTTTATTCTACTACCAAACCTAACCTTACTTTTGGTGTTTTGCTTATACTGTATTGTTTGCATCTACTTTAAAAACGAAATCAACAGAAGTGTGTGTCTTATGAAGAATAAAAGTAAATACTGATTTTTCGTAAACTTTAAAATCGGTGAACCACAGGCAAAAATAAGGTTATTTGTCGAAAGCGCAGACGCAAGATAAATTTCTTAAAAGAGGCTGCAAAATCTTTGTCTAAAACTGCTGCCGTAATCGTTATGTTTAATAACGATAACCATAAGGAGGTCAAAAAACGTCTGTAATTTTAAGAGGTGCAAAATGTCTCTTTTATATTTATATTTAATATAAAATTGTTTTTATCTGGGAACAGATGGGTACAGGTAGCTTCCTATGGGGATCTTAGACTATCTGGTAGGTAAATAAATTTTCAAAAAAAAAAAAAAAATTGTATATTTTTAATGGCAATATTGGCTTTTATTATTTAATTTATTAACAGCAAAACAAAATCGCCCCCATAACAAATACAAGTCAAAATGAATAATAAAACAAATAACTCCTCCAAAACTCAATTCCAAAACTGTATTTTCATCTTTTTTAATTATCATAAATCCATTTAACGACCCGAAAACCCATGTTAATTTTACCTATATCTAGTGACCCATGCCTTACGTCATTCTGCCAGAGGAGGTAGTAAATGACCCCCTGGGGTCCTACTCCAGGGGTCCATTCTTGTGCTGTCACCGGCGAATACTGTTAGGCACTTGTTTTTGGCTATTAATCATCGTTATATCTTTCTGGCGGATCAGGGAGCCTTGATATAAGGTGTAGTACCGAAGTACCAAAATTCGAGATGATAATATAATGTACCTGAGTGTTTTTGAAATTAAGAATCTATGTTTGTACGTTTTGATAGAGGAAGCGGCCGCCCCGTTCGCCAGACTTGATGCCTGAAATTTGCAGTGAACATGTTTTCGCAATAAGAATCTACAAAGAGATAAAATTAAACCGACTTTCAGGTGATAAATAAAACTCACTAAAAGTTTAGAAATAATGAGAAAAAAAAATAGAAAAATGAAGCTGGGTAATGATATTAATATATTAAAATAATAAATGTTCTTTTTACCAAACTACAGTAAAAACAATAATCCCTAGGGAAGGAATCCACGATTAAAGTTTTTAATGAATTTTCTAACTAAGGCTATATTTAAATTAAAAAAAAATATCGTTAAAGTTTTTGCCACACCGTCTACAGTAGCAACCCTTATTTTGGTAATTATATACAAACCGGACGCATCGCCGATTTTAATGAAATTTGATATACGGGGTTTCTTGGAGCGCTGATTACTAATCTAAAATAATTTTTAGTCGGACTCGTTTCGTTCTCGAGATATTCATCATCAGACTTTATTAACAAAACTCAACCTAAATTCACTATTTCCCGTTCTTTTTGCGCTCAATTCTTGAGTTTTCTGCTAAATTGGTACTTAATATTTGATATCCACCCCTAAAAACCACATCTCTTAATTTACTTTACTCATTTTTTCCATTAACCGTAAAGCTTCAGTTTTAATCGGCGGCGCCAAGGCTACTGCGATTAAAATGATTGAAAGTAAAGCTTTGCAATTTTATGAAAAAGACGGGTAAAATAGAAAGAAAATGGGGTTTTGATGGAAATCAAATATTGAGTATCAATTTCGCTTTCAATAAAGAACTGAGTGCAAAAAGAAGGGGGGAAATAATGAATTAAAGTTATCAAGTCTGATGATGAATATCTCGAGAACGAAACGAGTCCGACAAACAATTCTTTCAGTTACGTAATCATCGCCCCAAAAACCCGTATATAGTTAAACCCATATTTATTTCATTCTGAAGGCGATGCCGCCAAGTACACAAAAAATGATTTAAAAAAACCCTTTTGTGAACAATGATTTATTGCAGCAAAAATATTTAACACGAGTTTCTAGTTCCACGCTGCGTGCCACCGGTTTTATAGCAAGACAGAGGCGAAATAAGAGGATGTTTTTAAGTAGGTATGTGACACGTGTTTTAGCAGTGTTTTTTTTTATTTATCTAAAAGACGGGAAATCAGGCTATGTGCCTTCGAAAAGGTTTGTTTATTTTATAATTTTTTTGTGTACTTGACGGCATCGCTTTTAGAATGAAATAAATATGGTCATAACTATACCAAATTTCATTAAAATCGGCGATGCGTCCGGTATGTAAATAATTACTCTTATTTTTTTATACATTCTAAGGCAAGTTAATAAAATATGTATTTTCAAAAATAAATACAGAATGACCAAAAAATTGTAATAATTTTTTGAAATTTAAAATTAAAAAAGAAAATCTTATGGCTTTTTTACAGAATTGGAAGGCAAAAAAAAATATTTATTAGTACTGTCACCTCAAGTCCGATTTTACCGAAATTTGGTATACGGGGGCTTTTTGGGGCGCTGATCACGAATCTGAAAGATTTTTTGGCGGAAACGTTTCGTTCTCGAGATATTCATCATCAATCCTCCCTTCTTTTTGCACACAATTCTTGATTTAAAGCTAAAGTGTCACAAAATATTTGATTTTCACCTTTAAAAACCCCGTTTTTCTACGTTTTTACATTATTTTTGCATTAAATTGCGTGGCTTTTCTTTGATAATGCGGCAACCATACATACAATTAGGGCTTCATGGCACACTGGGCTTGAAATGATTCAAAGTATAGCTATGCAATTAAATGCAAAAATAACGTAAAATACGTAAAAGAACGGGGTTTTAAAAGGTAAAAATCAAATATTGTTGTGCCACTTTAGCTTTAAATCAAGAAATGTGTGCAAAAAGAAGGGGAAATATTGTAAAAATAGGATTAGTTTAAATTTTAAGTCTGATGATGAATATCTCAAGAACGAAACGTTTCAGACAAAAATTCGTGATCAGCGCCCCAAAACCCCCGTATACCAAATTTCGTCAAAATCGGAGTTGCTGCAGGTTTCTAGAAAATTACCAAAAATTGCCGTTCTACAAGGTTTTTTCACAGAAAAAGCCTCAAATAACGACCTATAGACAATTTGTCATATTTTATCTCTCCCCAAAACTACCCCGCGTGCGGTCAGTTAAGCAAATCCTCAATAAAAAGCATTTAAGGCATTTGACGTCGTTTAGGGCTTATTAGATCGACCGTCAGCAAAGACGTTTTCTGAATTTAGAACAGGCAAAAAGAATCCCCCAAAAAACATCCCTTATTTAACTTTTTAGTTTGTTCAGGCTGAAATAGATCCGTAAAGGATGGATCAATATCTTGGATGTTCTGAAAATATTTTCTTCTCTACGGCAGTCAGTTGTTATTTTGGATACAGGGTATTTCACAACTATCTGACAAACTTTAAGGGCGTAGGTATTCAACAATAAAAAATATGAAAAAACTTCATATGAATATATTATGTCCTAAACGTCTCAGTTTTTGAAGTACAAGGTGTTAAATTTTTTTAAAAATATTGTTTTTTTATCATAACTTTTGTACCAATTTGGGGATCGCCTTCTATGCACCATGGGCACCACCCTGTATAGAAATAAATTGTACCTCGCCCCCATCAACATTTAATTCAGCATGACATTCGTTTTATTTTCTTGTAGGCTTTTTGCATAGGAATCGTTTAAGATTAAACGTCAAATAATAATAATAGTAAGTTAAGTAGGTAATTTCATTTCTGATTTAGTCGTCAGGTTTGCGACCACGAATTGTCATCCCGGGACATGCAATATGTATATTAATGAATCGGTGGCTTCTGGGGCTCATTTGGAGAAATAATCAAGTTCGGTACAAAGCAGTGACCACCAAAATGTCTTTAAAATTTAATCCTTAACTAGGCGCGTGTCTTTTGCAACGTACGTAGGCGCGTGGGGGTCGAATTGACCCCCAACCTTAAACATCCAATAATCACTTTTTCTTTATTTTTTTAAATGCTAAATTTTATTTTTAGTTGGAAGCATTTCTTTTCAATGTATAAATAATTAAGTGACAAAGTGGCCTATAAAAATACTATTATAACATTTGAATGTCATTTTAATTGAAATCACTGTCATTATTTTTTAAAAAGCTGATTATGGGACGGCAATGCGAAAAAAGCAAAAACTGAATTTAATTATTTATTAGTACCCTTCACACTGTGGCTAAATTTACATAAATTAAATAAAATAAATTATTTTAGCCCCAAAATGGATATTCCAACTAAAAAAAAATGTATAATCTTTAATTACATTAATTTTTAAAGAATTTTTACATTTTGCCTAAAAAACATAAATGAAACTAAAAAACGTAATTCTCCTTGAGTTCTCTTTGTTCCTTCTTGTCGTTTTAGATCTAGGTACTGCTCACAAATTGTTTTTATACAGGGTGATTCAAAATTCGATTACGAAACTTAAGGTGATTTTACTTGACAAAATAAGGGTAGAGCTTCATATAATTTTTTTAAAATGTCATTCGTTTTCGAGTTACAAGCCGTCAAAGTTCAATTTTTATTTTGGCTTTTCGCCATATTGCATTTATTTTTTTACCAATCCAGTTGATGTTTGGCACACAAATCGAGCTTTGCAGATTCTAAAATTCTCAAGATGAAAGTACTTTTTTAAATACCGCCAGAAGGCACTTTACCTAAAATTTAAAATGTATTTACATCATAACTTTTTTATTTTGACAGATATCGCAAAGCTGGGGGCGCTATTTTATAGACAATCAAAAACTTAAAAATAAGGTACTCTTTATTAAAGTCGATAAACCTCACCGTTTAGGCACCAATAGACATCAAAGTTTTCATCAATTTCAATCGAATTACCTACATACATACAGGGTGTCCAGTAACTCAACCGACAAACTTTACGGGGCGATTCTACAACAGAAAATGAGAAAAAACTTCATATTAACATATGCCCTAGGCATAGGACATCATCAGACCAAAATTATGACGTTATTTTAACGTTATTTAATTGACGTCGTTGAAATGACGTCTTTTGACGTCATTTTTTCATCTACTAGCTCATAAAATCTAATGACGTCATGTTTAGAAAACCCGCCAGAAAAATTTTGACATTATATGATTCGTGTCAAAATCCAACCGAAATATCATATGATAAAAAATAAGACTAATAATTTTACAAAATTGAAATAGGAAAAAACTCTCTCTCGATAGATGGCGTAATGGACAATAAACTAGTACGTTTATTAAACTTCTTTTTATCGCCTACACCGTACCGATGAGACCCATATAGTTCGAGACCGGTCTGCAGTTAGTGATCTCAATTAGCTTTAAAAGAAATATTAAAATATTCGGCTAGTGTGAAAATCTGCATCTCCAGGTTGGACAGTGTCCCGAGAGATGCGACCTTGCATCTTGCATTACTTGCTTGCAAGGAAATTGCAAGCAGTAAGGAGTTTTTTCCTATTTCAATTTTCAAATAAATTTCATATCAATTTAGCTTTTCAAAAAAAAGTATATGCGTTAATTTTTCGTCATCTTAAAGACGTCATTATGACGACATTAACGGGACGTCTTTTTCTGTGACTTAGGGAGGTCAATTTAACGTCATTTTGTCGTCATCTCATGACGTCTTTACTGAGCAAAAATGACTAAAAAGAGACGTCAATTAGACGTCAGCTTGCTGCTTGAAAGTCGCGAAGATTTAAAAAAATCATTTTTATTAGCGGTTGTAGAAAAATGTTGTTTTGATATTTTATAGTTTTTGCAATGGATATTAGTATACATATTTGTTTCGGCAGAAGTAGAAACATATCATTGTAAAAGTCTGTCCAAAAAAATATTTTATGTTTATTGTATAGAAAATATACCACGTTGTATAGCAAGGCACTATTAGTTGCTCACAAAATTTGACCCCCTTAAGAAAAAGTCACAGGCCGCGCCTGGTTGCAGCACTATGAAACGTGTTCGGAAAAAGGACTATCTTTCTTAGAAAAATAAAACAACCAACCTAATATAGCTCCATGTCATATTAAACGACAAATAATAAATTTTTCTACTACTGTACAAATAAGAAAACTTTGTGGTCCTAGCAACGCGAATGATAACGAAAGAGAACCTTCGTGTTACCTGGTTGCTAAGCGTTGCTAGCTACGAAAGTAATATTTTCAGCGCCTGAACAAAAAGTAAAAGTAAAAAAAAGAAAATATGCTTGTGGGAAATATTAGGATTTATTTATAAAAAGTAACTAATTTATGACAAAATATTTTAAAAAACTAGGTTAGGTATTGACATTAAAAGTAATTGTGCAATTTGAGCAATTAGCAAAAGAAATTTATTTATTTATTTATTTATTTATTTATTTATTTCAACGGACAAAGCCATTTTTACAATAAATAATTACAACAATAGACTATAAACTAAAGTGTTCAAGGATTAAACAATCAAGAACAAATACAAAAGTAAACAAATTTAAATAGGGATATGAATCTAAATACTGGTTTCACCTTCACTAAACAGATTTAAAACTAGCCGTCTAAAACTAACAAGTCGTTGGCCAAAAGGATCCAAATTATGAATGTTAACAAATCGACACATTCTCGCAAGTGGGGAGAAATAGCCATAATTTGTATGATGAAACGCAACATTGAACAACACGCTACCACGGGTTCTGTGCAGTGTATTTAAGGATATTTTTTGTAAAAGAGATGGGCAAGAAACATTACCATTTACAAGTTTATAAAAGAAAATAGCATCAGCAAGAGTCCTGCGGTTTTCCAAAGTAGTAATTTTGAAAGCATTTGATACTAGTCTATAATCAATATAAAAATTATTTCGATGAATATTTATTCCAGCCTTAAAAGCTAAAGTACGTAGAAATCTACGCTGCACAGATTCAATTTCGACAGTACTACATTGGTAATGGGGAGCCCAAACCACAGAGGCATATTCTAAACCCGAGCGAACCACTGAACAGTACAACAATTTAAATGTATTAGGCGTAAAATGTTTGCTGTTAGAGGAATAATACTTGAATTAACAGTTTTTAAATTTGTTGTTGAGGTATCGTTATCACCTTTAACTACGTTAATATTCATATTTTTCACTGTTACTTCATTAAAGGAAATATTGGTAGGAATTTTGTGTAAAATCTTCTTTGAAATTTCCACCTTATTACTATAGGATTCAGCAATATATCCCTCCGCAACAGAAGAAGACTTCCAACCTCCATGCCTTTTTAAGTCCAAAATATCCACATCCGAAGCATTGGCAAGGAACGTAGTTGACGTTCTTCTAAAAGAATGGCCAGTGTATCTACTGATGTCTTCAAGCTTCAAAAACTTCGCAATTTCTTTAGGTACATTTGAAATAGTGTGCTTTCCAATTACTTGATTAACACATTTACCTCTTTCATAACGATACAATAAGAGCTCATCTAGAACATTCCTTGGTCTCAGCTTAATATATTCCTGTAGAAATCTGACATAAGGAACTAAGCCTTCATCGTTGGTTACTACAAAGTTTCTTTTAACTTTATTTTTAGACTCCACTATTATTACTATAGCCACGTCATTTCTTATTTCTACATCACTTAGCTTTATTCTGTATATTTCGTCTGTCCGGCATGCCCCAGCCACTCCCATAATGGCTATTACTTTCATTGCTAAGTAACTTTGATCAGGCGCGTTAAGTAAAAACTTTATAATTTCTTCTTTTTAAAAATTTTTGACTTTTTGCCTCATAACCATCGTTTTTCCTTTTAATAAAAGCAACTAGTTTCTTGAACTCCGAAATATCTTGATTTTTGTTTACGGAAATTGTTAACTTGAGCATGGAATATACAGACCAGAGGGTTGGTGGTGATAAAGACTCGGATTTTTGTTGAAAATACGCCAACATCACATTCTCGTCAATCCGCCCCACATTTTTTTATTGCAAGCCATTCAGAAAACGATTTATATGTTTGATGGTACCTCTCTTTAGATTTGTCTGGCAGAAGTGAGGCACACGCAAGGTCAGCTGCCTTTTGGATGCCATTTTAATTATTCATTTAACATTTTAAAATGGGAATGGATTTATACTAAATTAACAATAATTCAATATCTGACGAGTGCTGATGACAGACAATGTCAACAATAAATGTGTTGCTATGGATTAATTTTTAACAGGTAAAGTTTTAAAAACTCTGATATTTCTATTAAAACATGATGTTAACGATTATTAAATTATGCGGTACATAGAACAGTAGCAGAAAAAATATAATACATTACACGATGCGAAAGGCCTTTCAAGTGTTCGGAGGTTTTAAATAGCTTCGGCTTCGCCTCGGCCATTTAAAAACCACCTCACACCAAAAAGTAGACTTTCGCATCTTGTAATGTAAATAACTATTTAAAAACAACTGATTGATAAAAGTAAAGTCTTGATATGCATGACATTTTATTAATTGTTTGAGAACCACTGTTATCAATAGATAACAATATCCATCCCTTGTCATTAAAATAGATTTCTATCGAATATACGCGAATATACTCCGAGCAATCAGGTGACATCTCCGATTTTAATGGCTTGTGCCTTGTCAAAACGTGATTTAGGGCTTCATTTACTTATACCAATTCAGCCCCCTTCGGTCTCCTATTTAGCTAAATCACCCGTTCTTTATGCAAAACCGTTCCACCCTATTGTTTTATTTTAATGTCACTTTGTCTACAGGGTTGACTCCTTGGTGAAATTGAAAAAATGATTTTTTTACACAATTTTTGTTAAGAAATTCTTAAAAATACGGCAATGACAGCAATTATAGAAGGAACAGTTTAAAAATGTAAATTCGGTGCTCTTTGATAAGAAAAAAATCACAAAAAAGTTTAAAGCAAATAAATCGGCATGCTTGTCTCTTGCAGCCGCCTTTGCGTTATTTCTTTTATGATATGCCGGTTCATGCAGCTGGTCATCGCACTATGGGATAGAAATTAATTTTTTAAGTCAAATTTCTTAAACTTACCAATTTAACTTAAAATGAGGCGCTTTTTACTGGAAAAATATTATAAATTATTACAAATGCTTTCTGGAAACCTAAAACTTATTATACGTTATTATAAATTTACACCCCCTTAACATTATTATTTTTTATTGTACAAAATAAACTAAAATGTCAGCTTGTTTGGTTAATTCGGTAGTATTCTAATCAGTAATCCGATGATTATTATCTCATATGATATACAGGGTACAACAATAGGTATGATTTTTTTAAATGAAATACCCTGAATATCATATCACCACCAAAAAATCTTTTAAAATGCTTTAAAAATACTACATTTGATGTGTCTATCTCAATTAGTTTCTGGAAATATGACCATCCAAATCTGAAAAATAATTTTAAATTATTCATAGAAGCGTAATAGAGATACATCTTCCCAACTTTTTTATTTTTTAAGGTATAAAATAAATAAAAACACTGTTTTGATGGGTAGATTCTGTAGAATCCATATCTTTCATCAGAATGCTTTTATCTTTTAGGATATACAGTGTAGGACAAAACATATGAAATTTTAAAATGGAAAACCTTGTAAATTATAAAAAAATTTTGTATCTGTCCTTACACTCAGAAGTAGCAAAAAGAAGTAGGCAATTGTAAGTACAAAAACTGATAAAGAAAAAGGTAAAAAAATATTTGACAAAAGTAGCGAGACTTCGCGAGACTACATCGGAAACACAACAATAGCTCTTATTATATAAACTCTTTTACTTTTTTAGTAAACAAGGCTAATAATAAACTAAGTAGATTAAATGTTGTATATTTATGTTTACTTAAAATACATTTTCAAGTTTCTTATTACCCCAATAGAAGTCGTCATATCTTTTTATAATTTTGCGTACATGTAGTTTGGAGTATCTACTTTGAAATACACAGCATGAGCCATTAAAGTTTCAAAGTTGCTTTTGGCCAAAATAATGGATTTTTATCCCATAGTGTATCGGCGCGTCGCTGTAAAGGATAGCGGCGCCTTTGTATAAAATAGTCCGATTGCAAGCGGCCTTTTTATGTTTTTTGTATTATTTTCAAAGGGTACCGAATTTGCACTTTTAAAATGTTCTTACTATACTCAAAAGCGTCTCGAAATAAACGTGAAGACCTTTTTTTACTCTCAAAATATTGGTGTACTCGAGTTGCTAGACGGCACCGGCGATAAGATAATAATAAAAATTTAAATTTGAGATTGTTGAGTTGCTAGACATAGATGAATGAGTTGCTAGAAAAAGATTGTTGAGTTTGTAGACGATAATAGACACAACACCCCATGCAATAAAATATCTTGTCAAACGAATGCTTTATATAATTTATTCTGTTTTGCTTTATTTTCCATTAAAATTCACCTATTTCAATAAATACCGTACAGATTTTAATTATGTATTATTATTATTGTAGTCTTGAGTTTAATTAAGAAAACTAAAAATCAACTAACTTATTACCTTTTTGTCTTACAAATAATAAATACACCAGTTACTTAGGTCACTCATGACACATATGTCAAACTATTTTCAGTTTGAGATACAAAAATAATCTAAATTTTAATCATTTTTAATTTAATTATTAGTTAATATTTTATTTTTATTTTTTAACTTAATTTTTTATCTTGACAACGGTGGCAGACTTGCCACCGAAACGTCGTTTTTTAATTAGAATTTTTTGGGTTTTTTGGGGGATTTTTCTTTTATTTTGTTTCAGGCGACCGGCCAGTTCATAGGGCTCAATAGGGCTGAACAGGGTCAGCTCGTATACCCCCGGAACCAGTACCGAAGCGGTCCCATTCTTTCCAGGCGTGTACTCAACAAGAAAACCATCCAATAAATGAATCCGCCTAACCAATATAGAGCATATCTCCAATTAAGGAATTAAAATTACATCGTTTTATTTTGGCCCGAAGAATTTGTAGGAGCATTTTGTACAGACCTTTAGAGAAATCCGGGTGGCCTAGATAGAGCGTAGGAGAGAGGAGAGGGAGATGATGTTTTTCTGTGAAATAAATCTTTCTTACTTTAGTTAAAGTTGATCGTTCGCGAGATACAGGGTGTCAAATTTCTCCTCTTATTTTTTTACTTTGAGACTGTATTTTTCGAGTTACCCTCAGCAAGCTCTTTCATTTGATACCCATATTGTGTAGGTGCATTAAAAATAACTGGTCCGCCATCTTGGGTGTTTCGCCATGTTGGATTTAGAATGATGTTATATAGCTAAGCATGCATTCTCATCCAGACTAGGCGTGAGAACCAAATTTCAGCTCAATCGATTGAAGGTAAATGCTTCAAAATTGAGTTGCAAGATTTGACCCGTACATACATACATATATACATACATACATTGCAAGTTAAATAAAAGCTTGTAATAAAAACTTTGACATACAGTATTTTAGAAATCATCAACTTTTCGACAGACTGACTACCAGATAGCGAAAGTACTCCAATCGACCAATAGAAACTCGACATGGGCATCGAGCAATTTTCTGATTAGTCCGGTGCCAACTTTCGCTATCTGGTGGTCAGGGTAGGTACTAAAATTTCAGGGTACGCTGAAATCTCATTTGTGAGCTTCTATGGATTAGTATTCTTTGGTTGCACTTTGCCCCAAGAAGTTTATGGTTTTAGAGACACCCGGTATACGACGTCCATATTGTATAACCAATAGCAACATCAACTGACTTCTTTTTTATTTTATTTTTATTACGTTTTACTATTTAGTGAGTTTTATTATTGTTTTGAAGTCGGATAATTTTTTTTTTAAAGTGTTTATTTAAAATAAATTTTAGCAAGGAGCATACAAAATCCAAACTTCACTCGTACGTATTAAAGTAAAGCGATTCGTTCTATAGAAAAATAAATGTGATACTTTATACTGTTTCCACAGCATATGTAAGTGCTATTAACCATGTTACAATACATTAGTCATGGGGGAGAGTCTGGATTTGAAATATTAACCTCTTCAATTTAGGGACAACGTGCAGCAGTCGGATTCGAGATAATGTCTTTATTTTCTTTATTTCTAAGTCGAGAGCCGATAAAGGATGATGTAACAATTCTGAACATGTTTTTTCTTATTTTTAGTTTATTATACTTTTAATTAGAGGTGTAGGCAAACAAAAATTTTTAATTTTAAGACTCGAAAAAGAATAATATTACAAGATTTAAATATCTGAAAAAAATAAAAACTTGAATTTTATCTCTCTTTAACACGTGTTGGTGAAATGAAAACCCTCTTAAGTTACCTTTCAACCATTAAGCTTTTAGGGTCAAAAGATTCCAAAAAATAAATTTTGATTAATTGATTTTGACGCGATGTCGCGCTGTTTGCTCGCAGCTATCCTCATCGCTTCACTATTTTCAGCTTTATTCACTGATCTCCCTCTGGATTGCCAATGTTAACTTGCGCGAAACAGAACTTACATTTCATGGGCGAAAAACACCGGTTTGTGCGCAAGCAAATCGAGGGTAAGCGCACCTGGCGCCAAACAGACTATCCGCATTATCGGAAAGAATTTGTCGACGGCGTCCTGGTTTTCTGTTTGGGGTACGGTAGCTAATGAGCGTCACGGTCAGATCGCGGACGGACGGTACGGGGTGCCGGTGTTTGTATTTTGCCACGGCTTTTAAGTGCGCATGTTCGTCCGCCCGTCCATTTGTTTACTGCGTGAGGTGGTAAACATCCGAAAAATGCTTCTTACCACTGCGGATCTAAATGTAGGTTATCTATGGCCTTATTTCAATAATACAGGGTGTCTTGAAAAAATGTAACGATATACAGGGTGATCATTGTTAAGTCGGCACTTTTGCTAACTTCTTTATTATTGGAAATACGAAGTCGGTTAGATTAGCAAAGTAGTTGCATTTTTTCCGCTGATTAATATGCTGCCAACAAAAAAACAATTGAACATCGAGTTTTCGATTTATTACAAAAAATATACTTTTTTATATGGAACACCCTGTATATTATATCACTATTCAAAAAATCTATCAAAGACCAATAAAAAAGGTTCTCATGTGTTATATCCAATTTTTAATAGTTTCGCAAATATGTCCATCCTCGTGAATTTAATAGTAAAGTGGCATTTTTAAATCAAACACCCTGTACCATTAAACAGATATTTTAAAGAGCTTTAAGAGAATACCACATTTGATATGTCTATCTCTTATAGTTTTGGAACTATGGCCATTCAAGTCTAAAAAATCGTAGATATAATGACTTTTTTGGCAATAGTGCTTATAGGTTGGAGCTGTATTAATAATAAAAATTTAAGATAATTTTCAGATTTGGAAGACCATATTTTCAAAAAGAAGTTAGCAATAGTGCCGCCTTAAAAATGATCACCCTGTACAACCTTAGCTTCTGAAAATAAAACACCTGAGATATGGTGTCTCTAAAAGATGCGGAAAATGTGCTGCCACAAATTCTGAGGCCAAAATATGACGATCTAACCCTGTTATCTTAGTCAAAAAGTGGGTATTTAGGGGATACAGGGTGTTAAAAACGTATTTTGGTTTTTTATTAAAATTTTGTTACTTAATAATAGGTGTTTTGTTATAAAATTTGGCTAGAGGGGTTTTGGGAGGTGAGATATAAGAATCTACTATACATTTTAATATTAACTCTAGGGGGCACCACCTGAGGTATCTTGCATAAATTAAAAACAAAATATTTTTTTATATCACTCTGTATGTTACTTTTAGTTTAAAATTTCTGTTTTTCATCATATATTATTAAAAAAAGTATACTGGGTTAAAATTGATTTAAGCAGCCCTTTTATTATATCTGGTAAAAAAAGAAAAACATCCTGTATGGCCACGTCTTCAGCAGAGCTATACAGGGTGTTTCAGAATTAGATTTTAATCTTTAAGAGTCCGAGTTGGTGGTTTTAAGAAAAAAATGTTTAAATAAACCTTTATCCAAAATATCTTAACTTTTGAGATACAGAGCGGTAAAAATACTTCTTCTTAACACGCTTTTATTAGCTTGGGTTGTTTTCACCAACTTTCAGCGATTCGATTTATTTGAAACTTTGCACACGTATCAAGGACCCATGATAATGCAATAATCTGCAAACAGTATCCCGTTATCCTGATTAGGATCGCCAGGATAAATAAATTCCTTTATAGATTTTCTGTAGGAGAGTAACAGAGAAAGAGCTAGTGCGCAATCTGCGCATGCGTGCAGTTTCGGACGTACTCTCAGCATAAGGCTGACAGAAACTTGTTCGGAGTAGTTGCGTTCTGAAACCCCATGCAACAGTGAAGCTTTAAATGAAATGATTAGATTACGAAATAGTTCGTGAAACATTTCAATATCACATGTCCGCATAAAACTAACTGATATATCGAACTAAAAAATGAAAAATAAATAATAGTTTAAAAAAAAACACGCTTTTATATGCAACCGAACTAAAATTAGAAAATAATTTTTCATTACAAAAGTTTGTATTACAGTAATAAAAGGTCAAACAATGAATCATAATAATATACCTCAAAATAGAATTATAATAAAATTTAAGATAATAACAGAATAATTCACTTCAGAGTAAAAAGCGTGGGGTGCATTATTACTATTAATTGTTCATAACTATTTCCTTCGTAGATATTTACAAATGAAATAATTATAACATTTAATAGTATTAATGCACCCCACGCTTTTTACTCTGAAGTGAATGATTCTGTTATTATCTTAAATTTTATTATAATTCTATTTTGAGGTATATAATTATGATTCATTGTTTGACCTTTTATTACTGTAATACAAACTCTTTGTAATAAAAAAATTATTTTCTAATTTTTAGTTCAGTTGCATATAAAAGCGTGTTTTTTAGTTTTTTTAAACTATTATTTATTTTTTTAACTTTACCACCCTGTATCTTAAAAAGTTAAGCTTAGCTCAGGAATATGTGGTAGTAATTTTTCCGCTCTGTATGTTGGATTTTTCAGAAAATTCTATAAGGGTTTCCATGTATAATAGTCCACTTCCCTTTTAACAGAATTGGTATGAGTGTTAAAAAAAATGCAATTTAACAAAACCCTGACTTATTTCGTTGTTTTTGTAAAAAATAATTACTGGGATATA
>JACEGR010010620.1:0-18231 GCA_014170235.1 Listronotus bonariensis
TAGTTTTGTTTTGTACTTTTCCTATTAAGTAAATAACATTTCAAATTTTAATGTTGCCACTTGGCAACAAAAAAATATATGATTGCTTTGAAATTATAAAAACACACAAATTTTGTAAAACAAATAAAAACAATACACATTACTTTTTGCGTCAAGTGGCTACATTGCAATATTAGTTAGTTAATAGCGAAATCTCCAGAATTAGGTACCGCCACTACAAAACTGCCACCACATGTCAGCCATTATAAGGGGGTCATTTCATTTTATTACATTTAGAGGTTCATTTTATTAAAGTAGGTTTGTGATCCTAGGCCCTAGCAAATATATTACAATTTTTTAAATATGGGTAAGTGCATGTCACTTACACTTAACAGGCTTTAATTAAGGAAGCTGCATTATTGTATTATACATCATGAATCACTTAAAATGGTTTATTTTATTACTTTACATTAGCAATTTTATAAAAATAAAAATTGACATTCATCATTCATCAGATGTGTAAAAAATTTTAATATTTTGTTTCTGTATGCCTTTCACATAATTTAGTTGTATCACATCCATTTGTGATACTTTATTTTAATATTATAAAAAATTGTTTTAATATTTATTTATTTATTTATTTATTTACGGGCAACCCCAATTACAGTTTCTATGACTAACTTATATACTAAATAAACTAAATACATAATACATCTTACATGAAAAATAGAAAAACATGCTAACATTTAGAAAATAACCAACATCAAACGATATAACAATTTCAAAGTTATACATAAAAAGCCGCGTGATAAAAGCGTCATACACACATCACAGATCAAGTAATCTCATTTGATGTTTGAACCGCAGCAATGAAAAATTTAAAAATCGACATCAAGCTCGTTTGCACCTCTAATGATTCTCTCGACCGGAGCATGCCTTCCATAATTGCACCTTCTAAAATTTGGAGCAAACATAAGACGGTGTCGAGTATTACGAGGTGGAACAAAGAGGCCAAATTTATCAAGCAGTTCCGGACAATTAACATTAAAATTTAATATTTTGAATAGGAAGGTTTGATCATTAAAATATTGTCTAGTTTTAAGAGTGTCCATACCCACCATTGTCCTTACCTCAAGAAGAGTGTGTTCCCGAACTGGAATGTTAAGCTTATATGCTGCATATCTTAAAAATTTGTTTTGCACCTTTTCCAAGGCATACACATGGTAAGCATATGGATGAAGGTTGTTTCTAATTTCTATATCTTCCTACAAGTTTTATTGGAAATACTTACTTAAAATTTTTGATCCTTTAGAAAACTCTTCCTCAGTAACAGGTACAAGCATAAATTCATTTAGATTTACTATTTCTCCTTTGGGATAAATTTTAACTATTACTCTTCCAGCATCTTCATCAAAACCTTGAACCTGAAATTTATATACAATGACTTATTAAGCAGCAAAATTATTAGCACTGATTTTGTTCTAATCAGTAATATATGGGAGAATCCATAATAAAACTACATATCATTATTTAGGCCATTCAGGGTGTTTCCTAATTGCGGTAAGAAAATTTAAGGGCATATTCCTAAGCCAATTTATTTGGGGACTGCGAAAGAGCTCACAACCACTACACCCGATATAAGGGAAATCTTAAGGGCATGAAATGTAACCTGTCCTATATACAAAAGAATGTTCATTCATCAATAATAAAAATTTACAACAAGATCCCTGTAAATATCAGAAACGAAAACATAAAATTTTTAAAAAACATTTAAAATGGGTACTGATTTCAAAGGCTTATTACACGGTGGATGAGTTTCTGAAAGACAATATAGACCCGCAGGATTTTCTATGTAAATATTAAACCTATGTTTTTGACTTTTAATATGTGTTTATTACTATAAACTAATGCCTTATTTTATTATTATAGCATTATCTTTGTGTTGGATCTGCTATTTTAATGTGTAATTTCAAATTATATTTTAATGTGTTATGGTGCTCTTTGTTGTCAGTTGAATCTTTATGTTATTAATATTTTTTATTTTTTGTATATTATACCTACTAGTTTTTAAGTATTTATATATAACATGTCCTACGCCCAATGGGCATTATTATGTGAAATTGATTATTTCTGGACAATCATAGACTTTTCATTTCATTTCATTTCATTTCATTTTTATAAAAAAAATCATATAAACATAGGTCCAGAAATGCTTTGTTTCTAAGATACAGGGTGTAAAACTTTGAAAAAAATATCAGTTTTTTTATTAATATATTAAACATTGCTTATCCGATTTTAATAATATTTGGCTTTGGTATTTGTTGCTTTAAAAGGTTAATAGGCCCATTAGATTAGATTAGATTAGATTAGCTTGGAGGTGGATTGTAATCCTCTAACACTGCAACCAGCTTAGATTTATTGTGTATCCTCCATCCACATGTTAGAGCATGCTATCCAAGCCAGTGTCTTTAATGAGACTCCACAATCTTGAAACTGGCTCCTTGGTAAATGTTGCTGCTTTCGGATTTTCCTCACCCAGCTTTGCATACCGCAGAAAACAAAGGGCTTTGCAATAGCACCATATGTGTTCTGCGGTTTCTTCTTTTTCCTGGCAGAACCTGCATAGGTTTTCTTCTGCCAGACCTATTGTTTTCAGGTGTTTATTCAGTCTGCAGTGACCTGTAAGTTGACCCACTATAATTCTTACTGCCTGACGTTTTTGACAAGTTGTTGTTGTAACTCAATTTGACTGATAATAAATATTTCATTTCATTTCATTTCAAATAATCTTTATATTTAGTTCGCTTAAAAATGTGTTTTCGAAATTTTAAGGTTCTTTGAAAAATTGAACACCCTGTAGTTTGAAAATGAAAAATTTGGGGACCCATGTTAATATGAACTTTTTCTCATAAAATTGGCTCAGGAGTATGCCCTTAAATTAGGAATTAGAAACACCCTGTATAATAGAAGCTAAATTTCTGTAAAAATAAATAGTGTCCAAAATTTGTGACATCACTGGAAGTTGGAAACCATAATTGAAAAATTATGAAAAATAAAGCCAAAGTATAGTAATTAAATACTTACAAATATGTATGTTATCAAATTTATGAAAATTTGAACACAATGGTAGATGTTTAAAAAAAACATATTTTGGTATTTCAGATTTCTAAAACAAGATTTTTCTACTAAAATTGGTCCATTTTTGTTTGAGAAATGGTTACTGACGTTTTTAACCAATGAAATACTTGTTTGAATATTTTTTTTTCAAATGAAAATGAACAAAATAAGGAGATGGTAAATGATCAAATGTTTTGTCAAATACTAAAATTTTATCTTTATGGATTTGTTAGATGTACATATACAGTGTGTCGACTTAACTTGCTGTCATATGGGAAACTTTTTTATTATTGATTTTAAGAGAAGTTAAGTATTTTTATTTTTTATAAAAATTTCTGCATAGTCCAAACCAGAAAAAGCAACTATCAGATATCAAATTGTATCAGTCATCTTCGAGTTAAACCAAAAATGTAATTTTAGCCTAAGAGTTAAGTAGGTACCTGCATTTTTGCTAATATCAAAAATTTTTATAAAGAAAAGATGTTTAGGATTAAAAATTACTTCTAAAAATGCAATTTTGTTTTTTTACAAAAAAAATATTTTTGATTTTTTTCTGCTGTAATGGCGAAAATTTAGGTTTGTACATTAGAGCACTATATTTCATGATTATAAATGTCATAGGACAGTTTAAAATAAACTTTTGAGTTTATCGTTATTAATAAAAGAAGAATGTACAATGCACTAATGTACAAACTTAAAATTACTTAATTTTCGCAGAAATAAAAAATTAACAATTTTTTTTGGAAATAAATAAAATTGTATACTTAAAAGTAATTTTTAATTATTAACATCTTTTCTTTATACCAATTTTTAATATTACGAAAAATACAGGTATAGTCCAGATCGCTCTTATCATGCGGGTGTATCAGTTAATCATAGACAAACTTTTGTAGTTATAATCTATTTTAACTTGTTTATTAACATCTTTTCAATGTATCGCGTAAGTTAAATGAAACAGATATATACAAGTTTTTAAAACAAAAAAGAAATACAATTATTAATATAAGTGGCTCCATAACAATCAAATTAAAAGGATTTTGATTAATGGATGACATTTAATGTCAGTTTGATAGTTTAAACTTAAAATTATAAATATACAAAGATTTTTTGTACATTTCTTTATCTGCAAGCGAAAAAATAATTTAAAGTCCTAATATTTAAATATAGAAGAAGAAGTAGCTAGAGTTCTTTAAGTTGGTTATACATGACGAAAAATGCGATCTTATTTGAAAACAAAAGGAGAAAAAATGCACAGGGAAGAAGCGAAAGACTAGTAATTAAAGGAAATCTGTGAAATGAAAATAAGGGACACTACTTTTAAATTATATAGACTAAAATATAACACAGTGGTTTTCAAGGTTGGTTTAAATAAACGATGTATATTAGAAATTTGGTAAAGATATTTACTACATTTAGGGATGACTCGGAAGATGATGTACTGTTTTTTGATCCTATTAGTAATAGTGAAAGTTAAGCAAAGGAATTACTATAACATTTGATTTATTATGTAGGAAATTTTGTATGTTTTATCTTTAACTATTTTATGTGAAAGCTTTTTCGTAGCTTTTTTACATGCCCATTGTCTATTAGGTTTATAAATCAATAACCCTTTCTTTATATTTATAAATTCTCTGAAATCTTCTGACACATTACTCTTTATTTTCGTTTATAAAATAATTATTATTTTATTAAAACAACGTTTTTCATTTGTTAAGTATTAGGCTATGCTTAAATAAAATAAAAAATACAATAGACTTTTATTTGGAGAGTTTTTCACTACACGGTGAGCCAAATTTAACATTTTTTGTAGAACACTCATGTTTCTGTATGTTTTACACAAAAACTAACCCCCATTTGCAAGACTTAAATTTCAAGCCAAACTTACAAACCAAACTTCTTCCATTTTTTTAAATACTTCATTACTGTTTTTATTTTTAAAGTAAATTTTGTGAAAACAATGACATATCCTCGGTCATGTAGGTGCTAGAATTAAATTTTTACGTTAGATATATTTCTATTTTTTTAAACACAAAAACTAACAAAGGAAGGTCTGATTTCGGGACCTCAATTTCAATATTCTAGCACTTGGGATATCGACACTAATACTGATTAGGAATTAATTTTATTTTTTGTTTTTGGCGAGAGAGCCAAATTTAATCCCACCGCCTACAAAACATTTTTTGAGTAGTGTAACTTCGGAATATTTTCTTTATCTCTCTGTATTTTTTTTAAACTTTAAAAATAATTAAATGAAGTTAGGAAATATTTCAAGTTTATTTATTGTTTTCGCAAAAAAATCTTCTTTAAACTAGTCAAATTCTTGAGCTCTAAACCACTTAAGAAAGTCAAAGAATTTATTTCAGGCAAAAAGTGTTCGCTTTGTCGCAGGGTTGGGCTGATTTATACCAATTGATTCAAATCACGATTTAAATCATGATATAATTCAGCTGATTTTTTTATTTAAAATCATGATTTAAATCAAAAATATTTTCTTTTATTCTTTTTTTGTTTAGAGCGATATTAAAAATTAACAACATAAAATAAAAATATTCTCAAAAATAAACAGTATAGCGCAACATCTTAAAAAAAAATAGGTATAATATTATAAACTTTATGTTTCTGCATTTTTGTTGTATAGTACGAATTTTTATCCTTTTTCTATCCCCATCCTGGTTCTAATTTTTAAATGTACAAAGCCAAAAGTGCTAAATATTCTTTCTACTGACGCAGATGAAGCAGTTGCGCACAGAAACTGTTTTATTACTGGCATATGTTTTGGTATTTCTGGTTTATCCTATTGTAATAACCACCGGTCTATTCCGTTTACGTTAGAGGTACCTAAAAACAAGACGCGACCGGAGTTTTCTGGTAAGAAAGTTTGCTCTGATAAATATTTCAGCTGTAAATTGAATCCCTAGTTCTTAGACTAACAATAAAATAATTTTGAAAAAGCGAATTGGTATTTTTTTGTTAATATAAAATAAAAAATAAAAAATTCCTGATTTTTTAAGAAAAACAAAATGATTTTTGATTTTTTAAATAAATCAAAATTTGCCCAACCCTGCTTTATCGTCACCCAATCATCCAGTTAAGGTTTAACGCAATCACAATTTATACGCTCATTTCTAAACACGGCCTAATGTGTCAAAGTCAAAATGTCAGATGCTGAAGTAAATAATATTTTGGTAGCCACTGTGTTTTTTAATTTGATTCATATGCATAATGACCTTTGGACCCGCACGTTAAGAGCGATTCCGACTATACTTTTACTCTTAGGGATTATAAATGTCATAGGACAGTTTAAAATAAACTTTTCAAGTTTATCGTTATTAATAAAAGAAGAATGTACAATGCACTAATGCACAAACTTAAATTTACGTAATTTTCGCAGAAATAAAAATCAACATTTTTTTTTTGGAAATAAATAAAAAGTAATTTTTAATTATTAACATCTTTTCTTTATACCAATTTTTTAATATTACGAAAAATACGGGTACTTTTACTCTTGGCAAAAATTGCATTTCTGGCCTTTCCTTGTTGACGACAGACACAATTTTATATCTGTTGATTGTATTTTAGGTTTTGGACCATGCAAAAAGAATAACTTTTTTCCTAAAATTAATAATAAAAATGTTTCCCATATGACGCCAACCTATATGTCAAATATAAAAATTGCGCTTGGCATGCTTGATGGGAATTTAGATTGATGAACTGATTGACAAGCATATTAAAAGGTGTGTGGTTCGTGTTTCCCAAATATTTTCAGTTTTTTAATTGTATTCATAAAGTGAGCACCGACATGGCCGAGTTACAAATTCTAACAAATGAATGGAATTTTGACAAGCTTATTCAAATCAAATCAAATCAGATCAAACGTATTGGTAACAATATACACGAAGTATTACATTTGAACGTCTGCATTTGTTGTTTGGCATAACAAGTTATATTTGACAAAAAAATATTTTTTACAGGCTACCTTAGTCTGTATTTAAATAAAATGGAATAAAAACATGAGTTTTGCATGTGTTTGTGAGTGTATAATTTTTACTTTCCCTAGGAACATTTTATCTTTGGAAAACATTGATTGATTGATTTATAATGAGTTTTTAAAATACATAAAATACATATCACAAAAATATAACACCATGAAGGCTTACCTCACAATAGTTGCCTTTTTTATTACCAGCTATAATTTTTGCATAAGCTCCTCTAACAAGAACTAATTCTTTGCCATCTTTATCAACAGATTTTTTGTAGGCATTTCAGCTTGAACCACCTTGGTTGCTCCTAAACCAAGACCCTTAGGTCTCAACTCTGGAGCACTAACAGAAACTGATTTTGAGGAATTTTTACCAACTGACATGCCTTCTTTCCATCCCATTCCCCTTAGAAGGGCAAGACCATAGTCACTTATGGGTACAGTTTCATAATCTTCTAATGTTGGTTCTTTTTCACCTTCCAAAGATAGCGCATTACTATTTAGAGGAAGAACTGTAACCTTGTTTTCATTTGTGTTATTTCCTGCTAGCCGATTTCTAGCCTCTGAAAAAAGTTTAATTTATTAAAATTTTTGTAGCTCAGATTGAGGCTCAGATACAACTCTGGATAAATTAGTTCTCTAAATCTTATAGTGGGTAATTGTCTCAAGAGTGGGAGCAACTCTGATTTTGAAAAAATTTGGTATTTTTGGGGCGCTGATTAAAAATCTAAGCGGGGGAAAGAATTGAAAAAATTAAAAATAGCATTTTCAATGACTTTATTAATGTTAAAGGGGTATCAAGAACTTTCATAAAACAGATTTTGAAGTTTTTAAAAATTAAATATTATAAACTTTAATTATAAAATGACCTAAATAAAAAAACTCTCCTAAATTACTTTTCAATCACCTACTTTCTCCAAACCCCTAGACAATACAATTTTTAAGCTGTAAAAAATGTGATCTAGGCGTTTTCGCCAAATTATTGGAGTTCAATAAAACTTTTGATTTTTTGTTATATTCAATTACAAACATTATTTTAAATAAATTTTCTTTATGACATTTTGCTTAAAAATAAAACATAAAGGTAGTTAACTATTTGAGATTAATCATGGTTTTTTTAGTTTTTGTGAACCCTGTATTCAAAATCAACATTTTTATCTTCGTGAATCCTTTTTTTTATAAGCAAATTTTTTTATAAAGAATTACTTTTCTTCGAAAGATGATTTTTTTGTCCAGGAGGTCGGGAGTTTAACCATTATTACCGGAGTCTCCCGGACAATCCGGGAAGGTCATATTTTATTACTTCCGCTTTCAAAAATTAAATGTATTTTACTTAAGAGTGCCATGATAAAGATTTATGGTTAATTTTAGGTCCTATTTCTTTTACCGCAATTAGAAAATTGAAAAAAACAAATCCCAAGCCCATTCAGTGAAGAAATTCTTGTACAAACAGAAGTTCGCAAATGCATTGTTTCCAAGATACAGGGTACGAACTTAAAAAAAAAAATGTAAATTTTTATTAATGTGTTAAGTACATCTTCACCAATTATAATAAACTTTGGCAGTGGTATTTACAGCCATCAGGGGCTATTGTAGTTTTAATTAAATTAAATTTATTAGGTCCAGTGCCTTTTCTAGTGGCACATGAACAAATATGTTGTATGTTAAGAAAAATATATATAAAACTTTGTTAAATTGCGGATCCCTGAATGACAACTAGACAGTAGAAAATCAATTTTTTATAATATTTATTTAAAATTATGTAGCAACACCCAAATATGCTAAACCAAACTATAATAACATTTTAACAAACAAATTTTACTAAATAAAATGTTTTCAAAACTTGCTCTATACTTGGCTCTATTTCTTGGGTGATCTAGGGATATGCAATAAAGAGTACTTTAGTACTTTCAAACTAAGTAAGACACAAGAAAAAAAAACTTTATTTTTTAAGGCTAATTAAAATAAAATATAAAAAATACACAAGTCACTGGTACACTTTTCTTTTGTCAAAAATATTCGTGTAGATGCTGCTGGACTTTATAAATTTATTTGAGTTAGGTCTAAATTACCCCTTTATTACTAAAACACTATAAAATTTGATATTAATTAAAATGCGATTTATTTTATCTTGGAAACTATGCATTTCCGAACCTATGTTCATATTTTTTGGCATAATATAAGGTCATAAATACGACTTGAAATTTTTTTCTGCAATTAGAAAACACCCTGTGTTTTTAATGTATTTACCATTGCGCAGTCCTTATTTATGTATAAATTTAATATCTACAAAAAATATTTATTTTGTCCATGGCTAGGGGGGCAGCCTCCCTCTGCCGGTGCCTGGCTACGCCCATGTTTGTATATTTTATAAACTGTTTTGTTTGTTTTAAATTATATAGTAATTGTTTGTCTATTTCTTTTTTTTTATGATGTCTGAATTGTAAGTCGTTATATTTTAAATAATTAGGTTGGGTTTTAAATTAATTAAGTTATTTGACAAGTTGATGTAACTCAATTTGACTGATAATAAATATTTCATTTCCTTTCATTTCTTCATTTTCACGTTATTTCACCTTCTTATTGCACACAATTCTTGATTTTAAGCTATAGTAGCACACAATATTTGATTTTTACCATTTATAACCCCATTTTCTATGTATTTTACTCTTTTTAAGCATTAAATTGCATAGTTTCACTTTCAATTGTAGCAGGCTATGGTGGAGCAGTGTACCTACATGGTTACAGCATTTTTAAAGGAAACCTACGCAATTTAGGTATATGATAAAAGGTGTAAAATACATAGAAAAATGAGGTTTTAAAAGGTAAAATCAAATATTGTGGATCATTTTAGCTTTAAATCAAGGACTGTGTGCAAAAGAAGGGAAAAATAGTGAAAATATGATTCATTTGATTTTTAACTTTGATGATGAATATCTAAAGAACGAAACACTTCCTAGGTATATCAAATTTTGTCAAAATCAGAGTTGTTCCCACTTACAATTACCGTGCATTAGAGATACGAAAATTAGTGTCAGAAATTTTGAGAGAATTACTGACCGAAACTAATAATGAACTACCTTTATGGTAATACTAGAGGAATATTTACCATTAGCAAAATAGTTAGATTTCCATACTGCTGTCCAACGGAAAAACACCATATGTGCATATAGTAATCCATATATTATACAGTGTTTTCCTGTTTGATGGCAGCATAGTAATCTGTAGTTTTAAATGAAATATTAAAAGATTTAAATGAGATACAGTATGTTATTATTATTTCTCTAGCCATAAAACATACCTTTAATTAATTGTCTTGCAGCTAGTTCATCAACAGATAGTTCTGAGTCTGGACGATCATCTTCTGGTTCTGTTTTGTTATCCAAAGGTCTTTCTCGCCTCTTAGCATCTCGCACTCGATCAAGTAAGTTTTTTTGGTTATCTTTAATTGGAATAACAAGTGGCTCTTTAATTTCTTCAACAGCACTAAAATAAAATTCTATTAATACACACATACAGGATTAGCTAAATTATTATACACATAGACAAGGTGAGAAAAAAGATTGTCTAACGTGAATACCGGCTTGTAAACACGGGTAACTAATAGGTTGTTTTGCTATTTCATTACTGGCCGATATACTTTTAACTATTGCTTATACAGTATATAATTTTTAAGTCCAGACTTACTCTTTTACTTTAATTGAGTGACCCTCCAAACATTCAATTAACTCAACTTTCTTTTCTTCCCTTATAACATTATTAGATATTATATTTGTCTTCTTCGATAGCTTACTAAATCCAAATGAAATTTTTTTCTGTTCCATTTTTCATTTATTGTTTACAGTTTTACAGTGGTATACTATTCGTGTTTATATTACGAAATGACAAAAAGAAAATTATCTACATTTTATAACCGAACTTTTACTTCTTTCTTCTTTTCTTTTTTGTGTTACTGGGCAGTAAGAAAATGAAGGTTTATGGAAAGCGACAAGTGCTGACTATCGATAACGTTGCAGTTTGATGTTAGAGCTGTTAGTCAAGGCAATGAAGAAGTAAAAAGGGCAAAAGTTCGGAATTTTTAGAGCAGGATGGATCGGAATGCGGTTTTTTGCATTCGCTTCCAAAAATTACTTGTAAAATGTGTACCTAATTTTCAATCACCTTGCCTAGTTTTTACCTAACACAAACCGGAAGTTGTATTGCTGCAGCCAAAACTGTATCCAAGAAATGCTAATTTTTGAGATGCCCTTTGGAAAATTTAATAACTTTGTAAATAAGAGTCAGAACTGGGCCAGGTCAGGTACCCCGAAGTTCTTGAGGTTTACGATTATGATGTTTAAATTGAACTCCAGAACACCTAGAGGACTTACCAAAATTCATGTGGAGAAAAAGAGAAACTCGGCGCCGCCGGGAATTTTTGGGTTACTGAATTAAATATATTATATGGCATCGACGAACACCTCACGTATATCTATTGAGCCCTAACTCTAACGCGGACATCATCTCCAAGAATTTTGGAGTGCGAAAAACAAGTCAAAAATCATTGTGGGGGCTGTATCTAAAATTCATGTTGAAAACGACACATCCGAACACCTGATGCAAGGGTATATACCTAGCCCTAAAAGTCATCTCCCTGGCTTTTCTTGACAGAATTGAAAAAGACGAACCGAAAATCGTTATAGGGGTTTTTGGGGCGCTTAATCAAAATGTCATGTCAAAAACGATCTTCCGAGTACCTGGTGCACCGCTACTTGACCCTGAACGTCCACCCTATTAACTTTATTTCTTTCCTCAATACATAATTTAACTAGAATCAAGTACACACAGTTTGGTTATACTAGCGTATCTGAAAAACCTTTAAGGCGACGTTCAAGGCCAAGTTGCGGTGCACCAGGTGCTCGGGGAATCGTTCTTGACATGAAATATTGATTAAGCGCCCCAAAAAAACCACTAAAATTGTCAGTTCATCTTTTTGATTCTGTCAAGAAAAGCCACGGAGATGACATTCACGGTTAGGTTGTGGCAAGAACTGTACATAAGAGGATAGCCGAGATCCCACGATTCTTCCGCCGAAGCGGTCGAAAGCGTGACGTCACCATCAGTACACTTTTAAACGCCTTCCATTTGAAATGTATGGGAATATGAAGAATTTTAATCTAAAAAATGATAATACAGCACTTTTTTTACATTGCAACTTTGTTAGGGTTTAGAATAGGACATTTATTAATTAATACCTTTAATAAACTATTTTAAAAAAGTGTTTGGATGTTTAAAATAGCTATTTAACCAAACATAAAAGTCTCTTTAGTCCAAATTTCGTAATGTAAAGAAATTCCGTTTTGACAATAATTTCTGTTGATTTGATCTTAATATCACATATTTTTGTATAAAATTAAATCCATACCTGAGAATTTTGGTGTGCTAATTAGTTTATAAAAGTAAATAATATACAATTAAAGAGTCAAGATAGAGGAGACAAGTATTTTTTTTTAATTCAAATTATCTGCACAAAGGAAGGGGATAAGTGATAAAAATCATTAAAATAGATATGACTAGACTACATGCTAAAAATAAATAACGAGTAAGGGACACAACTAACGCCCTTACCACCTTTATTCGTGAAGAGAAGTCGAATGAAAAAAATGTTATTTACCTCCTTTATCGACTCGCTCTTAAAATACCTTTTAATAGTGAGTTCTTGGTTATGATGATTAAAACATTTTTTTTTTTATTAAACCTGTTTATTTAAATTGTTTATTGTTTTTTAATTGATTATATGACCTTACAATGTCTACAAAAGTGGTAATAAAACATTTTTAAACATAACAAAAAAATGCTTTTTAATTTTAATAAACACCTATATGCTTACTGCACCTATATGTGTTAGAATAACTCTGTGGTAAGATAGCAAAACCAGATATGTTCATTTTAGTAAACTGTTCAGGAGAGATATTTTTCACTTTGATAATTTCTGAAAAATTACAATTTTAGTACAATATCTAAATTTTGTACTGAAATTGTGATTTTTAGGATGCATTAAAGTTAAAAATATCTCTCCAGAAAATTTTACTAAAATTGACACATTGGGTTTTGTCATCACAGAACTATTTATTTATTTATTTATTTAATAATCTCCATTATAAGACTTAAAAAGTATTAACATAGTCAAATATTTAAATTTAGATTATAAAATGGAATATAATTGTACAAAAATAGGTGTAAAAAATCATAACTAATATAAACAAACATACTAGCCCACAAAAAAAAACACATTGTTACAATAAAAAGTATAGATAAAATAGAACTACATGACACATTGCCATACAGCCATGGGTTAGATTTAAAGTGGGAACTGCAGTTTTCTTTAAAACTCTGCGCAAGGGTAGACCTAAAATATTAAATAAGATATTAGAATTTATTTTTTATAAGAATATACCTATTCATTAATATTTACCTAACAGTTCATTGTGGAGATCTCTTTCATAATCATTTGTTGTAAAATGTAAGGAGCAAATTACAGAAGTATCCGGGTTAAATTTGTCTTCTCGTTTACACCTATTTATCCATTCCTTCCTAAGTGTGGATGAAACTAAATTAATTGCCTTAGGAAATAAATGAAATATTAAGTTAACACCTTTTTTCTTTAGTGTTAACCTATTGCTTTTGCATGAAGCAATAGCACAAATCTGCCCAGGCATATTTCTATCTAAAACAACAAACAAACATTAAAGAACATATTTATTCTAAATTTTATTCCGAAAACTTACCAAACACTGTTTTAAGTAGTTAAAAAACGATGTACAACGTTTAAAGTTCTTGTCTCTGGTTTAAATGTCAATTCAAAAATATTACACACACGCCTGGACAAAAAACGATGAACACTAACAAAATACAGTTTAAATAACAAAATGATTGTTTGTATAAGGTCTTTATAAGTTAATTATCACACCCAAAATGTAAAAAACACTATCAAAATCGAAAATGGTCACTAAATAACGACGAGAAAATGCATAAAATTACATGTAAACACACTGTCGCCGCCAAATCTGCACTGATGACTACGTCACGAGCGGTCGTCCTTGACGGCTCGGCTGGCTAACGTTGCTCTTATGGGAATAAGCTATCCTCTTGTGTACAGCAGGCAGATTCTTAACTGCTGTCTCGAGACGTAACGTATCGAGTCGATACCGAATGGTGATTCTTATCTTACTTGAAACTCGATTTCGAGTCGATATCTCCCATATTCCATAATTAGGCTCTTGCCTTATTAAATAAGTCTTCATCCTATTAAATATTTACGTAAAAACAGATGAGAAAATAAGGCCGATAGGTTTCGAAAGGAATATCGAGAAGTCGATACCGACCGAGTCGTTACCTATCGAGAAGTTAAGAATCCGGGGGCAGTTCTTGAGGTTGTGGTGCACCAGAGTGGCTTTCCAGTGACGCAAATAGAGCGCTCCCGAGTAGCTCAGGAGCATTTCGTTCTACTTTATGGCGTTCCAGTGACGGAAAGTGTTATGCACCTGAGCTACTCCGTTTTTCTTTCCCCTAACCCCTCATGCACCAACCCCTCTTTTGGTTTTTGTGGTTCAAACGTGTGTTTTTATGGTTAAGGATGGATTTTTGAAAATTATTTATTTAAAATGGAATTAGATATTAAAAAGAGATTATTATTATAAAGCCAAGAAAGGTTAAAAACAACGAAATTTTAAAATTTCTTAAAGTATCTCTCTTTCCTTGTCTAACGATGCGTTCCAGTGACTAACTTTTTAGAGCAGTTCAAGAGCTTCAAGCCCTGGAGCGTGACGCACAAAAATTTTCGTCACTGGAAAGCAACCCAGGTGTCCTGCATGGGGGTCGTTTGACATTAAACTTGGAATTAGCGCCTCACAGAACATCCTTCAATGATTTTCGGCTTGTTTTTGGCACTCTTGTCCTAGTCTAGAATGATCTTGACTCTTTTGTCAGGAAATATTTCTAAGATGATGTTTGCGTTTAGGTTAGAGTGCACCAGGTGTACGTGGGGGTAAGATCATTAGACTATCTAGTCTAATGAGCTTGTCCGTGAGGTGTGTTCGCCGATGCCATATTTAAACTCAGAGACCCAAAAAACCCCCAAGCGCTAGTTTGTCCCACGGAAAAGACGATCGTCGGCGTTCCTGGGCTCCAGGTGTTCGGAGATTCATTTTAAACATCATAATCGTCATAAGTGACCTCAAAAACTCCCGGGTACCTGACTTGGGCCAGTTCTGACTCTTATTTACAAAGTTATTAAATTTTCCTGAGGGCGTCTCGAAGAAAAGCACTTCTTGAATACATTTTTGGCTGCAGCAAAGTAACAGCCGGTCAGTATAATGGTAGGTTTACATTTTACATTTATCGCATGATATTTATGTTAGACAGAAATTCTGGCTAATGTAAATAATAATAAAAATCCATCAGACATAAAATTTTAACCGTTAACATTAGCCAGAATTTCTGTCTGACTTATAAATATTATGTCAGATGTAAACCTACCATAAGGTAAATATTAGAGTGTATTGTATTTTAGTACTTTCGTGACTATGTCGGAAAATCGGCCATTTTGTTTTTGTGTTAACTATGTCGTCACCAAATGGCGACGATATAATAAAAAAATAAAATAAAAGGGTTTATAGGGCTCTCTGGCTGTAAAGGAATGAAGTAGGCTCAAATTGCTGCAATTTTTAAAAAATTAAAAATAACGCATTTTTATTAAGAAATCTACCAGAAATTTAAAACTGTTGAAATATACAGGTTGTTTTATTTAAAAATTTATAACCGGTCTTATTTCCGGTAAAGCCGGAAGTGACAAAGGAATTAAAAAATCGCGAGGCCTGCTCTTTCCATACCATTCATCTCTAATGTATCTTATTTCGATACACACAATATACTTTAGAACTTATAGAAGTTAAGATTTGCTTATATGAGTCCTGTCGTTATTCACTTTGCCGTCTAGCATCGGGCATCGTGCTTGATTTTGTGTACTATACAGCAAATAAATGGATAGTAAAAGAAAAAGAATTACATTTTTAATTGCACGAAGGGGCCAGGGCTGTTTCGTAGCCGATCGAAGTTCACGGAGTTTCAGAGTGTATTCCTATGGATTTTGACTCGCTGAATTCGAATTTCAAACTTGGTTTTGGGTCGGAAGTGACGAGAATTTGTTATAAACAATTTATATGTTTATAAGGCTGTAGCTCCTAAACTAAAAGGGATGGAAACATTTTTTCAAATAAAATCTACAAAATAAATTTTATGAACATTAGCCTAGTTTACACCGGGAAAACCAAATTTTTAGTTCGAGGTCTAAATGACGTCACGCGTACTTTATTCACGGTGTAAACACTTGAGTATTAAAATTTGCAACTCCAGTCCTTCTCAAATGTGACCAAATATGATTTTCCTTGGTGTAAACACGTCGGACTTTTTTAGTGGACCAAAATGACAGCCTTGATCTTTGACAGTGCGCATTTCGATGAAAAAGACTTCGAATTTCGGTCTAAACCTAATAATTTTGTTGTTTGTTTATATTTTTTAAAATTTTGTTGATATTTAACCAAAACTGTTTACATATTCTTTTTCATATGGAATTTAAAAGCGATACAGTTTTAAAAGATAAAAACGAGGTTAGGTTCTGGTCATATGCTCAGCTGTCATTTTGGTACTAAGATTAAACGTGAATTAAATTGATCCATAAACTAAGTTGGTGTAAACACTAGTGAACTAACAAAAATAAGTCCTAGGTTTGGTCCACGAATCTAATTGGTCCTCGCGGTGTAAACTAGGCTATTGATCTGATTTACCAAGTTTACACGAGCGCTAAATGCGCATTATCTTAAAATTCGTTGTAACAAAAATACACTTTCAATTGTGTTTATACGACAATTAAAAATGTGGTTTATCCGTTGACGTTAATCAGCTGTTTGGCCGTTGCCAACCGAAATTTTATTCAGCCAAATACTACCTTTTTATTTTAGGACTTGCTAAAGTTTTGTAAGTGTTCCTTGGTTTTGTTTTTCGTATAATTTAAATATATTTTAACAAAAAGAAAATAAAGAACAAGTTTATTTTAAGTTTTAAGGTTATTAAAAACAATAAACACGATGTTTGGTTGGTAGCACTGACAGATAATACGTATTGGCGTTTACACGACGTTTAAATCCGGTTGTAAACTGGATAATACACATATTTAATACGGTTTTAATTAATTCGGTTTTTGATTTTTAAAACGTTTTAGGGGTGTTTACACATGCGATTTAGTTAAATTCGTATTTCTGTAATGTGCATTAGCGAGCTCGTGTAAACTTGGTAATTGTTAGAACCGGAGATATGGCAAAATTAGTGCAAAAATATTGCACAATTTGCAAAAATGATGGCATTTAGGCAAAATTTCACTTATAACTTGGCTTGATTTTAAGTAAAATATCTGTGTAATAGCTCAAATTGAAGGGAAAATTACCATCTTCAAAAAAAAGGCATATAATTTGTTTAATACTGTTTTTTACCTACTAAACCCCAGCAAACACTATTTGCCGGCAATATACATTTTTCATATTGGCATTGATGGTATTGGCATTCGAGCAATTTTTTGATCTGTTTTATTTATAATGGTGGCTAAAAAACATTATTTAATGTTTTTTACATAATTTAAAGGAAATGGCCTTTTCCTAACATTTTATTGATACAAATCATGCAAATAAAAATTAAGTGAAACAAAATGTTTATTATGTATTTTTGAGAGAATAAAAATAAAATGATGGTAAAATTAGCTAGGTTGATTTCGACGATTTCGACCAAAGGTGATAAATTCAAATTTTGCGCTTAGCCGAAATACAAGATTTGACAATTTGACAGATGAGACAACCTTGCTTTTGTTTGGCCGCTTTGTGCAATTGTTTTCTACGTGGTTTTCTAGCTTTTTAGTTTCTTTTTTAAAGAAAAGAGTTTTTAGTAGCCATAATTAAGTGTATTCATTACCTAATTAGTGTGTGTTGTTTAATTAATTGGTGATGGCTAGTCAAGAAGGCGGGTTATTCAAGTAGACTGTTAGGAGCTGTAAACATTTTGTTTAAAACCTTTTAAATTTGTAGTTACCTAAAAAATTATATGAAATCAGGGAGTTACCTTATTAAAAG
>JACEGR010010621.1:0-18226 GCA_014170235.1 Listronotus bonariensis
AATCCAGATATCTCAAAAACGGCTGCCTAAATCAACATTTACCAGGTATATCTTTTGTATGTATAGTATGTTGAAGATAAATATTTTTTTAAAAAAGTTACATACTCAAAAAATGTATTACGTTTTTAATTTGCGCCTGACACCTTAGGTAGCGCCCTCTAAAATTAACAATAAAATGTATAGCAAATTCTTATTTTTTATCTTCTAAAACCCCTTTTAGTTGAATATTATGACAAAAGACCTATTAATAACAAAATTATTTATAAAAAAATAAAACCAGAATAAATTTTTGATACTGTGTATCTGCAAAACTATCCACTTTTTAAATAAGGTTAATTGGGTTAGATCCTCATATCCTGGCCTCAGGAATCTGTGGTAGCTTTTTTGCCGCACCTTTCAGAGATACCCTGTATAATTGTCATTGATATTAATTAAAAACTGTAACACATAGATTTAAGGTTAAAAATAGACTATAGGGTATTATATATTTTTTTATCCGAGCCAAAAAGTATTTTTCTCCTTCCAATTTAATCACTTTGTTTGTGTCCTAAATTCGACCCTCTCTGGAATATTGTTCTCATGTCTGGGGAATGGCATCCCCTACAACCCTCAGCATTCTTAATGTCATTCAAAGAAGGGCTGTTCGTCTTATTTATGATCCTTTACTTACTCAAAGACTTCCTTCTCTTGCCCATCGTAGAGCTGTGGGAGATCTATCGCTCTTTTATAGATACTTTAACGGCTTCTGCTTCGACGAATTATCCAGTATAGTCCCTCCTCTTGCAGCTCCCAACAGAGAAACTCGTGGTGCCGCGCGTATGCATCCCTATACAGTTCAATTGGACAGGCCCCGACTTCCCATTTCGTTCGTTCTTTTATCCCTAAAGTTTCTAGACTGTGGAACCTACTGCCAGCGGAGGTATTTCCTTCCCCCAAATCTTCAAGTTTTTAAGGCCCGTGTTAACAAACTTCCTCTTACCCTGCTTAAGACACCCACGGTACGTTAGTATTTATGCTTTCAGCCTTCGTGGATTGTCCAAGGATAAAAAAAACATAACAAAATGATCAAAAACATACACGGTGTTTCATAAGAAAAATCAAAAGTTTGGTTTATACCTAGAAAAATATTAAATTTTTGAAACATTTGCACCACTGGATTCTAATTAAAAATGTCCACTAATATAAGTTTTTACTTTTGTTGTAAGTTACAAGATAACTAAAATAGGAGAAGGGTCTAAAATTAAAAAAACAATGAACTTTGCCCTTTTTATAAAAAAGAAGAGAACCATAAAAATCTTTTAATCTCATTTTTTGTTTTATCAAAAAATAGCAACATATCGCAAGTCTCTATCTCTAATAATAACCAAGATACCCTACAATTCCAAGGAAAAAATAGCAATACTCTGCAAGTCCATATCTCTAATAAAAACCAAAATACGCAATTGCAATGAAATCGGTTTTTTTAATATGTTAATTATCCCTCATGCGATTTTAATACAATTCGGCAGTTAGTTGTTGTAAAGAAAGGCTTATTGAGATCTTACTTGGTTTAATTTACCTAATCCAGTGGCTTCCCGCGCAGTAAAGTCCGCGCTTTTAGTAAAGAGACCACCGACGTCATCATTATCTACGCGGAATATTCTGTAACCCTCTTTCAATCGCGGTTTGGAGGGCTTCGTATCGTTACCTAGAAAGTATGCGTTTTAAAGATTTGATTTAAAAAAATAAATAACATTTTAAATACGGGATGAGGGAATAAGAGAAGATTTTGGGCAGAAAATGATGACGTCGGTGGCCTCTTTACTAAACGCACGGACCCTACCTCAACGATTATTCCTGAAAAAACAATGTAATTTACGAATTTTTGTGCAAGTTTTATATTTTTCTTTTGATTAAGCAAATAAAAATACATGTTTTCATGTTTCAAACTTTTTTCGTATCTTGCTTACTTTTTAAGAAAAAAACTTAATCTTTTATCCCTGGCCCACCCAAATATCGCGGGAAAATTTAAATAATACCTATTTTTTTGAAAAATACGTGTTTTGAAATGTTATTGGTATTTGTGGTTAATGTAATAAAATTATCAATAACAATATTAATAATAATTTGCCAAAAAAAATCCAGTAAGTAATTAGATGGGCTTTATTTTTTTCTTAAGAAATAAAGGAGGTTGCTTAATTCAAATAAAATATGAAATTTGCACAAAAGTCAGTAGCGTACATTTTTTTGTTAGAAATATTGCGAATGCAGACACACAATAGACTTTTTGAATACAGGGCCACTTTACGCCTCCACCATATGTGATGTTAATTTTTGTGTACATAGGGACCACTTTACGTTAATAGAACTAACATACCATATAAAACTATTTTCTGGAACCATAAGACCGGTGGACAAAAAAACTATTTCGGCATTTATTTGTTTTGCCCATTGACCGGTGTACTATAAAAACAATCTTTATATCTCGCTATTAGACTACAGGAACTGTTTCGGTATTTAAGGATAACCTACAGCAACTAACCTAACGTAGTACGGGCATCCCCCGAACAAGGGGGAGCCCGTACAGGCATAACTAAAGCTTTTTACTTAACTTTACTTTCACTACTTAATCCTTATGAGTCTTTTTCTTTTCTTTCTCATCTCTTCTTGGGTAACTTTGTGTATATTTGACTCTTTGTTTGACCTCCGGACAGTGCGGACGTGCGTAGAGGACTACAAAGTTCTTCCCGGGTGGCGGTTAGAGGTGCCGTACGGACGTTTTTACCTTCAGGGATTAAGGAAAGATTCACGCTAAATTGACGGCATCTTTCTTCTGGAGCTAAGCGCTCTGAGCGAAGATTCCTATAAGCTGATGGTATCCTATTTGGTAGTGAACACGAGGTATTTTTCAAATGGCGGGAAACAGATGGGCGTGCCATGGGAACTGTCAGTAGTGAAAGTGAAGGTTATACGTAACACCAGTAGCAGCTCTTGGTTTGACAGCCGACTGTTTATGCATTGCATCGATTGTAGAATTATTTTTGTTTTCTTTTTGGAATTTCTGGGACCTACGAGGTTGATTATCCAGATTTTCCGCCGACGCGTAGCCCTGGAAAGCATAGTCCGGAAGGGGAAAGCTGGTGGATTGGACCTGAAAGGACCAAAACAAAGAAAAAACAATAGAATAGAATAGAACTTTGTGTTTAGTATATATACAGTGTTAAACTCGGTTATTTGATGATTAAATACGTACACCACCCTGGCAGTTTATTTTATGACCTAGATATTGATATTGTTCTTTGAACAAAAAAACGTATATCTTTAATACCGAAATAATTAAATAATTATTGAAATTAATAAAGCTTACGTACCTTCCTATACAGGGTGTTCAATATTCATTTAGGTATTTATAGGGCGCCACTGATTAAAATAAATTTAATTAGGATACATGACAATTGGGTAAAGTATATGTAAGAAAATTAATAAAAACCCAGTTTTTTTACATAAACATTTTTTCATATTTTTAGTAGTAAAATCTGACCTTAAATTTTCCTTAAAACATTCTGTAACACCCTATATAGTTAGCAGGAAAGTAAAAATTAAAATACAAAATTTCATAAAAGATTCAATATTTAAACCCATAAAATCCACGACACGAAATAATTCCTTTTAAATAAATTCGGCATTATTGTGCGCCGTAGACGGGGTTATTTCAAATGCAAAGCACGCCTTGATCCAGCCTCGAGTGACAGCCCTAACAAAGGCTTGTTCGCGCGTTTAGGGTCCTTTTACCCCACGCTCACGCAGCGGCTCTGCTTTTTAATAAACCTCCTGCGATTTGGAAGTTTTTGGGAATTTGGTTTTCTGTGACTGTTTTATTTATATTCTAAATTGTAAAATATGAAACTAAGAATAGGTGCTTATTATTATTTCCTTCATTAAAATATACAAAAATATTTATCTTAGCCAATTACTATTATTGTATTTCAGTTTTATCTTCACGATTTTCGTTTTTAGAATATGGTTCAGGTAAACTTTGTTTTTTGAATCCAAGTATGTCAACTTTGTTATTGTCTGTGGTTTATAGTATTCCTCTTTTATGAACTTTTTTGTAATATTTATTTATTTTCGGGAACAGATAATTACTTGTCTAATTGTAATATGCAATGAGCAAAGCAGTTTTGTTCAAATTTTTGACGACTAACAAAAAACCACACACAAAATGTATGCGAATCACCCTGACCCATGGGCTTGCCCATGTGTTCTTATTTGTCTTTATTGTGTCCCCACAAGATGATGTCCCAAGCCCCAAGTAATTGCTTGATTTGCTTATAGGTTAATATAGAACTGCATATTACCATATTCCAAGGACAATCAAATTGTCCAAAAGAGAACCGTGACAACCATTCAGTTATACAAGTGACTGGTTGTCCGACGGACATTTCTTGCACTTTTTAAATTTTGATTTATTTAATGAAACATAGTTGACTTTTGTTATTTTTGCTTACAGTAAAATTTAAAGCCCTCTCTTTTAAAAAGCATCTCATATTTCTACCTCCACGTCTTCTCTTTTCTTCTTAAGGGGGAAGGGAGTTCACAAAACCGTCCACAATAAGAACATAGTTGAGAAAGGACTTTTTCCTACAAATTTTCTTTTCCTTCTTTGACATGCTAAGGGGGCTGGGGGTTCAAACTTTTAAAACACCCCTTATATACGCCCGTGCTGACAGTAAAATGTAGATCAAATACGATCCTAAAGACCATAATGTATTAAAAGATATTTATTACTTACGTATTTCTCCTGTTTGTCCGAATGACGGACATTATAGCCAACTACTCTTTTTAGGAAACTTGGTCGACTGAGGCCGCAGTTATAAAAAATATAACGATTGGTCGCATCAATTACCAAAAATACCAAATTACCGACAGTGCACCGACTACGCCATTTATATTGTCATTTAAAAATGTATCTGGGATCAAATATACATATATGCAAAAAAAATGCCAAGCTAGACAATTTAAACAAACTTAGCATTTTTTTTTATTAGTGGTATACCCATAGAATAATGTTTAAAATTGCAGTTTTTGAATAGAAGCGTTTTTAGTAATATGAAGTTATTGATACTATTGTTGCATGGGGACCAAGAGTAGCCCTATAAAACACGCTACTTTAAATAACTTGAAAAACTAGTAAAGCAAGGGGGCCACAAAAATAATAATAATATAGTAATATAGCAAACGGTTCTCGAGAAAAGTGCCATTAAATCGAAGGTAGTAATTAGGCAAAAAAAAAATAATGACAACGTTAATTTATAAAAAAATAAAAACACATACAAACCGTATTTTTGGTATAAAATAATAATAACATAAATAATACAAAAAAACTTTACATGCGTTAAATAGCACAAGGGTATCAATAGCCTTAACTTGTCGCAAAGAAGGGGAAAATTTAAAATGCTGTCACTTTAAACTGATACTAAAAATTAATAACCCGAATTTAGTTACGCCCAAATGAGCTTTAATAAAAAGAACGACGTTAAACTCATATTTTATACTCTCAGCATTTTAGTTGGAAAATGTGGGGCAGAAGAAAAAAGAAGGGGTTTTTCATCAACGTGATGGATGGCTATCTTGTGTGTGCCGTTTAATGATAGCATTTTATTTATGGCCCTTTATAATATTTTGCACCAGATGCTGGCGGAAACAAAAAGAAGCTTTTTACTAATGACTGAAGCTATTTTTTATTTTATTTAGTCTCTTTTATCCGGCGTTTACAGTGTAGTACGTTAGCCTTATCAATATACTATTAACCTAAATTACAGTATGGATTTTTATCAAGTCTGTTAAAAATTGAGATTTACATAATGAAGGTAAACAATCTTTTTAGTAATTTATTTTTAGAAAAATCATTAAAAACAATAAAAAGATTTTTTCACGAAATAAAGGGTGTTCGACCTTACTTTTACCCAATATGATATACAGGGTTTTTCCTAATTGCGGTTAGAAAACTGGGTGGCGTATTCCTGAGCCAATTCTATAAAAAAAAGTTTATTTAATCATAAGTCCGGAAATGCATTGTTTCTAAGATAATTTCTTTAATGTGCCTTATTTGATTTCATTAAAACTTGGCTGTGGTATTTGTTGAAATAGGTAGTTAATTTTGCCCTAAACCAATTTTAATTAGTGAGTACAGTGGCGGCGTGGGACGCATCTTAGCTAATATTATTTTGTCAAAAAATGTACGCTATATTTTTCGGATGAAACACCGAAAAATACAACTTTTTGTTTTTTCATATTTTTACGTGGCTTGCTTGGTTTTCCAGAAAAAGATACAAACCTCTAAACTACACATAATTCGGGACCATACAAGAAATTATAGGACATTTTTTGTTTTTAAAATTAAGTTTTATAACTTGTTATTAGCAATTATTTAACAGTAATAAAAAATACCTTATTAAATAACGTTTATATCTACTCTTACAAATTTTACTAAAAACAGTTTTAGAAATTTTTAAGTTTTTTGAAAAGTTTTACACCCTGTATCTTAAGAACGAAAAGTTGAGGACCCATGTTTATATGACTCTTTTTAGAAACATGGCTCAAAAATACGCCCTTAAATTTTCTTACCGCAATTAGGAAACACCCTGTATAAGAACAAATAAAGTAAGGTTTACGTAGCTACTTCACTTCATGTTGTTACATGATTGAACTAAAAATTGTTTTACATCTTATGTTTAAATTTATTTTTTATATACTTAAATAAAAAACCATATATACAAAATTAGCTAAATAAAGTTGTTAATAGGCAATGGGTGGAAAGGAGACAGTCTAACGCGAATGCCGGCATGTAAACATTTCGGACTGGGTGACTATTAGTGCTTGTTGTGTTATTGCATTACTGGCCGATATACCTTTAAAAGGGTTACTCGAGTTGCTGGACTGTGATAAGATACTAACAAAATTAAGAATTTGGGATTGTTAAGTTGCTAGACAAAGATGCAGGAGTTGCTAGAACAACATTGTTAAGTTCCTAAATGGTAAAAAACGAATGCTTTATATACCATTTTTTTTGTTTTGCCGTTTATTTCAATAAAGGAGTACTCCTGTAACAAAAGGAAGAATTGACACAATTCTTAAGTATATTTATAAAGTGTGTACTAGTCTTAGGTTTAATTAGGAAATAAAAAAAGATTTAAGCAACCACGATACACATTGAACGCAAAATTTGTCAAAAACAATACAAACCCACATTCTGACACTTATATTATTCTCAAACACTTATAGCCAAAGTTTAAGAACAATTTCTTCTAGGTTAGTTTCTTCTAATAGGGCCTGAGCTACTAAATATTTATCGGCAAAAAGTCCATTACTAATGGAAAACTGTGTTTTACGCGTCTGTTTCTCTTGTTTATCCACACAGGTAAATCTCGCGACAAGCTGAGTTACTCTCAACAATCTCTTTTATTTGATACCCATATTGTGAAAGTATATTAAAAATAACTAGTCCGCCATCTTGAGAAATGCGCCATATTGGATTTAAAATGACGTCACCTAATTTTTCGTGCTTCTTTCGGCAAACCCTTTTATCGGATACCCATATTGTGAAAGTACATTAAAATTTACTACTTTTGGATTCAGAATGACGTCATACAGCTTATTATACATTGCATCCAAACTAAACGTGCACACAGGTGTCAGCTTAATCGGTTGAGGATATATGCCTCAAAATTGAGTTGCAAGATTCCATCCGTACATACATACATACCATGTTAATTAAAAGCTTGTAAAAAGCTGAATTTTTTAAAAACATTTTACCAATTTGTATCTTGGAATCAATGCATACACAGACCTATTGTTACATTAACTGTTTTTAATAAAATTCGGTCATAAATACTCCCTTCATTTTTCAACCCCAAATAAGACATACTCTGTATGTTGTAACCTTATTTAATTAATTACCTTCCCAAAAATAAACACACATTTAACATAACATTTGTCAAAAATAATCCAATATGACATTTTTGAGGTTCATTTTGTAAGAAACAATTTCTAAGAAAAAAACATTTTCTAAGAAACAACCATTTTGTAAGAAACAAACAGTTTGTCAGAAACAAACAGTTTGTCAGAAACAAACTTTTAGAGTTAGTAATATATTTACCAATTTTCTTTAATAAATAAGGTACATTTTGTAAGAAACAAACAGAAACACCCTGTATGTTGTTACCTCATTTGATTAATTAGCTCCCCAAAAATAAACATACATTTAACACAACATTTGTCAAAAATAATACAAAGCCACATTCTGACACTTATATCTTCCTCGAACGCTTAGCCAAACTTCCAAGAACAATTTCTTCCAGGTTATTTCCTTCTAATAGGGCGTGAGCTACTAATTATTCCTCGGCAAAAAGTTCATAACTCACGGATAATTAGCAAAAAACTGCCTTTTGACGCGTCTGTTTCTCTTTCGGGGCATATGGCGCAAAATATCATTTATAAGGGGATATGAATAATGTGTAGCTTATTAAATGACAGATATCTATCTATCATGTCGAGATAAACCCTTTTACGACATCTACGAGAGGTTTTTTAATTCTTAACCACCAGAACATAAGGTTTTTTTAGGTAACTTAGTGTTTTATTGTCCTTTTGAATATTATTTGTGCTTTAAAAATTTGTAAACTAAAAAGTGACCTATTATACTTTTACAGTCAGTAATATACCCATTTTCCTAAATAAATTTGATACATTGTGTGAATTAAATTTTTAATGTATTTGAGTTCGTGAACATCGTTATACTGAATCCGATTCAACCGATCGGATATAACTTAAAAAAACGTGTTTTAATTTTTAAACAATAAGAACACGTTCACAAGTTTTATCCGATTAGTTAAAGCGGAATCAGCGTAACGACGTACATGTATGTATTCATTGACGATATAATAGACAATTTGGAAAATAGTGCTTAGTATGGATGAGAAATAGAAAGGTATTTAAACTAGGGCTGACAACCGAAACTGGTTTTCGGTTAACCGGTTTTCGGTTAACTGCGGTTTTGGCCAAAACCGAAAACCGGTATTCGAAAACCGGTTTCGAATACCGGTTAACCGGGTCAATTTAATGGTATTATTAGTTGGTGACCTTGACTAAAATTTTAAGGTCATATTCATATCAACTTTGTTTTTTCAAAAGGGAACTCCAATTTTTTTATTTAGAATCTTAATCTACATACAAATATGAGTAACTTTCATATAAAACTTTTTAAATTAGATTTCAATTTTAAAAGATATGTAACAAAATAAATTTTAAGAACCCATTTTTTAATATAGTACAAAAAATATTTATTTTTATTAAAATGTATGTTTTAACATTTTTAAATATGCTGGTTGAAAATAGTCATATATAAACCAGTCGTTTACGTTTAGAAAAGCCTTTTTCGGTTTTGAGAACCGTTTTGGATTTTCGGTTCTAAAGATCGTTTTCGGTTTTCAGTTTTAAAAACCTATTTCGGTGTATCGGTTTTGAAAACCGTTTTCGGTTTTTCGGTTTTAAAAATCGGTTTTTAATACCGGTTTTAATACCGGTTTTAATACCGGTTTTAATACCGGTTTTAATACCGGTTTTTAATACCGGTTTTTAAATATTCAGTTAACCGGTTTTAACCAAAACCGGTTTTTTAAAAACCGGTTAACCAGTTTTGTTTTTTTCCGGTTTTTGCCAGCCCTAATTTAAACGACAAATTATGAAATTATTATTTCCTATAATCATGGGCGCCGACAGGATGACTTCAAGAGGGGTGCAAAAATTTTTGAGACCAAAAAAGGTCTTTACCTAACAAAACGCTGATAAATTGAAATCTCATATCCCCAAAATCAATTTCATAAAACCCTTTGATTAAAGAAATTTGATAATATCTGCATTTTACCAGCTGATGCCGATGAAAAGAAAATTTATTGATTTATTTTGCTCGAAAATACAAATAAAAGGTTTGTTTCTGTCAAACATTTTCTCTTTGTTAATTATATTTTTTTAAGAGCAAAAATTTTATCAAAAAGATTTTTTTTTCGAAAAGAATATGTGCTTTTGTAAACTCCATCCCACCAAAGCATAAATTTAAAAAAGTGAGCCAAATTCAATACTGCTGTGGACTAATCTATATACAACAAAGATAAAGAAAAAATAACTACAAAGAAAGCTTGGGCATTAATTTCAGTCGTACAAAAATATTGTTTGCACCTCTGGCGTAAAGAACTTTTCGTTCACAGCTGATTGTTGCCCTCGCGGAGCTCGCCAAAAACTTTCAGCTGCCGGCGTAAAAGTGCTATTTTACACCCTTTGTACAAAAATAACTATTTTTTTTTACTTATTTCCACTTTTTAGTCCTACACTTAGGGATGTCAAATTTTGAAAAAACATCGATATATCGATATCGATAAATATCGTTTCTGCTAATATGGATTATTAGATATATCGAAGTGCTATAAATCGATATTTGAGAGAAAAACAAATATCCATACATTTTCTTACATTACATTTTTGTTGTCTTAATAGGTAGAAATACAAATAGTGCATAATGGTAAAAATTAGCTTAACACTAGTTTTTTTTTTTAATTTTACTGTACAACATTTTTCACAGTTTTAAAAATTAAGGTAAAAAAATACTTTTTAATTTTGTCTCATTTACCACAAATATCAAAAATATTCAATATTGATATATCGCTATAGCGAAAGGTTAAATATCAATGAAGATTATCTATATTTGAAAATAATTGATATATCGTTGCCATCCGTACCTACACTACAACAAAGCTATAAAAGTTAAAAGAAAAGCAAGCTGGCCGCGAAATGACGCAGACTTGCGTGACTTCGTACGCTCCATCAAAAAGGGGTTTGCTGTTATGCCAAAGGGCCACGCTGGACAGACAGTCAATTTAATCCCTTGAATTAATTACTTCTGTCTTCACGAAGGTTGACCAAGAAAGTAATATGCGAATATTTGAATATTTCTCTGATATTTTAGTGCTACGACAAATAATTTTTGTTTATATATATATATATATATATATATATATATATATATATATATATATATATATATATATATATATATATATATATATATATATATATATATATATATATATATATATATATAAAGTATTTACTTCCTTTAAAGACAGTCAAAAGAGAACATCCTGCTTTTCTATGCTATCCACCACGACTCCCAGACCGGTTTCGCCTGCCTTACAGGAACTCATCAGTTAGGCTGTATCGAGTCGTGGTAAATAGTATAGAAAACAAGCGTCCACTTATTAGACAAGTTTTATTGTCCAGTGGTAGGATATTAAATCCTGCCGTTGATGCCCTACTGAAAATAAATATATATATATTTCTTAAAGTTTCGTTCTTTTACAAGTAACGAGAATTCCCAAATTGATTCTTCTCACTTTAAGTCACCACGTTAAAAAATTAGGGGTAAATAGGGTGCTGAAAATTACGCTGCTCAACTTTAAGGGGCGATTTTTTTGCATGATTTTAAGACAAAAACTTTTTCTAGACCTAAGTCTGAAAATTTTTAAATACCTTTTACCTATTTTTCTTTAATTTAGCAATGTCATTTATTAGGTATATTAAGCGGCACCTGAACAAATATTTCTGACAAAAAATGTACGCCACTGATTTCTGTACATTTTTAACTATTTCTTTGATTAGGCAGGTAAATATACAGTTTTTAAAATTTTATTATTGTTCGATAGTTAAAAAAATCGTGTTATTGCATACCCATGGAGTGTGTGTGTGTTTCTTTTTGATATTAAAAATTATGTATAAATAGAATTTTGGTATCGCAAAATTCAAAAACTATAATAATTAAAATATAAAAGGAAAATTTTAATTTTTTGTAGACTATTTTTCATATTCTAAATCGTAAAAATGATGCAAAGCCAAGTGGTGTTCTCAAATACTTACTAATAACTTTAATATTTTTTTTCAGGTAAGGTGCTGTAAAAGTATTTTTTCTCATCTTATAAAACTTAATAATGGTAAGTATTTTTTCCTAACAGATTTGAAATAATAATAATAATTTACAATTTTTCCGAAAACGGTTATTCCTATTGATATGAACCTAGAGTATCATTTTTACGTAAAATTTCTTCAGGATATTGCAAAATTTAAATGTCAAAAAATGTAACAGTAACAAATACAGGGTGTTTTTAGGCTGATGTATTCCTCTTAACACAGTATAGAATGCAAGAAAATAATATTTTTTTAAAGTAAAATTATGTTCAAAAATGCTTTGTTTCTGAAATACAGCGTGTCAACATATTTAAGAAAAAAATGCCTTTTTTATTATACCTTGGTATAAGGTTATTTTTGCCTGTAGCTGAATGGAATGCATCTAATCACAATTTTAATATCCTGTTTCAAAAGTATTGAGAAAATACCGTTTTCAGGGCATTTCTTAGAAAGCATTTTCGGTTTCATAACACTAGCTCAGGACTTCACCCTTAAAATTTTTAACACAATATTAGAAAAATCCTTGTATACAAGAAAATCCTGTATTTTTTCAAGTATTTTAAAAATTTAAATGCCAAAATAAAACAACGAATATCTAAATTCTATACCTACTCAAAGTGTAAGTTAACATAAGTAAAGTAGTTTCCGTTGGCGTTTGTTTTTACAATAAGCTCGATGTCTGTTTTCATTAACCTCCATAAATCCGTTCGCGAGTGCCAAAGGCCTGCGTTTTGTCGTTTTACTAAAAACAAATCCCCATTTGCTCCGAAGTGCCATGTAGAAATTCTAATGGGAACCTGACTGTATTCCCGCGTCAAATAAATATTCCCGCCTGTTTGTTTTTCTTTTACGTTTCTTTACTTTGTGCCGTTATTTTTCTTTTTTAACCTTAACCTCTGAAAATAAGAGGACCCCGCACCAATTATATTGAAAATTTTATACCGGTCATTTTTAACCAATCAGATGCTTTGTTTCAACATTGTTACTATAGTAACCAGCAAATTTTTGGAAATTTTTCATCCACATAAGCATGTAGACGTAAAATTAATAAGTGGAAATTTCCCGGCACATGACAGCTATCATATAATTAGACAATAATAATAATGACAATATTTTTTTATTTACTTACTTTATAAGTTGGAAATATTACAACAATTTGTTAAGGTATACATTCAATAATATCATTAATTAATTTCAAATTCTTCAAAAATATTTTAGTATATTATATATTTTTTGCTATATTTCCCCTTTGTTTGTAGTCAATATTGCCATTTCCCTAAAACCCAGTAAGAAAATTGTAGGAAATCAATTAATTTTATATAATTTAACTAAAATTATGTAAGTGTTATTTTACTAGAGCATGGGGAAAATCGGAAAAAAGCCATCCTCAATACGAACGTATTCACTTTAATTTTTTAGTCAATATTGACAATTCCCTGAAACCTATTAAAAAAATTGTATAAAATCAATTAATTTTATATAGTAATTTATCTGATATATATTTTTTAGTTTACTAGGGCATGGGGAAAATAAAAAAGTCCAAATAAATGTTTTCTTTTTAATATAATTCTGGTATAAAATTTTCTTACCGAATCCCCCACGTGCTTGAATTAATTGCGGGAAATTTGTCTCGTACATGAATTTTTAAAGAAAATTATCCCTCGTCGCTTCGCGACTCGTGATAATTTTCAAAAATTCATGTACTCAAAAATTTCCGGCAATAATTCATGCTCTAGGGAGATTATAAGTGAAAATTCCACATCACTGTTATTTTACCCATCAAATGTGTAGTTTTGGTTGCATTACCATGACAACAGAAGTATTTATCGGAATTTTGTTTCTCCTGCCTGGGGTACCCTGAAGCGAATTATAGTGGAAATTTTTTGACATATTCATTGAATTTGTTTTAACGTCATGTCTGTCATTCACATACATAATTAAAGAAAAATGTATTTTGTACCAGCTGTAGTATTTTAGACATAACATAATATAAAATAATGTAAGGTTTAAAGATCCTAAATGACAATTTTATACAACTACAGTTAGTAAAATAATATCATAAGACTGAAGTACTAAACATAAGTGAAAAGGAAAAGGAAGCAAGGTATGGGTCTAAAAAAATTAAAATAAACTATTTTTACCAACTGTAGTAATATAAGGTATATATTATATAAAAGAATAAACAGTGATAAGCTCTAAAATTACATATATTTGCAACTACAATTCGTATAATGAAAAATATTTATTTATAGTAAAATTTTAAAGCTCCTGTCAAAGTTACAAATATTAATTTAAAAGAATATTATTTAACACAAACTTGGTGTGAAGTTTTCTTACCGAATACCACACGTGCTTAAATTATTCCAGGAAATTTTTCTTGGCCACGAATATTTTAAGAAAATTTTCCCTCGCCTGCGGCTTGGAATAATTTTCAAAATATTCGTGGCCTTGAAAAATATCCGGAAATAAATTTAGCACTAGTGGTATTACAAGTGAAAATTGCATCTGTTAAATTTTCTAAGAGTGTAGTATGTTAGAATCTCATCCATATTCTTAATATTTCCTTCGCCTGCGGCTTGGGATAATTTTCAAAATATTCGTGGCCTTGAAAAAATGTCCGGAAATAAATTTAGCACTAGTGGTATTACAAGTGAAAATTGCATCTGTTAAATTTTCTAAGAGTGTAGTATGTTAGAATCTCATCCATATTCTTAATATTTCCTTCGCCTGCGGCTTGGGATAATTTTCAAAATATTCGTGGCCTTGAAAAAATGTCCGGAAATAAATTTAGCACTAGTGGTATTACAAGTGAAAATTGCATCTGTTAAATTTTCTAAGAGTGTAGTATGTTAGAATCTCATCCATATTCTTAATATTTCCTTCGCCTGCGGCTTGGGATAATTTTCAAAATATTCGTGGCCTTGAAAAAATGTCCGGAAATAAATTTAGCACTAGTGGTATTACAAGTGAAAATTGCATCTGTTAAATTTTCTAAGAGTGTAGTATGTTAGAATCTCATCCATATTCTTAATATTTCCTTCGCCTGCGGCTTGGGATAATTTTCAAAATATTCGTGGCCTTGAAAAAATGTCCGGAAATAAATTTAGCACTAGTGGTATTACAAGTGAAAATTGCATCTGTTAAATTTTCTAAGAGTGTAGTATGTTAGAATCTCATCCATATTCTTAATATTTCCTTCGCCTGCGGCTTGGGATAATTTTCAAAATATTCGTGGCCTTGAAAAAATGTCCGGAAATAAATTTAGCACTAGTGGTATTACAAGTGAAAATTGCATCTGTTAAATTTTCTAAGAGTGTAGTATGTTAGAATCTCATCCATATTCTTAATATTTCCTTCGCCTGCGGCTTGGGATAATTTTCAAAATATTCGTGGCCTTGAAAAAATGTCCGGAAATAAATTTAGCACTAGTGGTATTACAAGTGAAAATTGCATCTGTTAAATTTTCTAAGAGTGTAGTATGTTAGAATCTCATCCATATTCTTAATATTTCCTTCGCCTGCGGCTTGGGATAATTTTCAAAATATTCGTGGCCTTGAAAAAATGTCCGGAAATAAATTTAGCACTAGTGGTATTACAAGTGAAAATTGCATCTGTTAAATTTTCTAAGAGTGTAGTATGTTAGAATCTCATCCATATTCTTAATATTTCCTTCGCCTGCGGCTTGGGATAATTTTCAAAATATTCGTGGCCTTGAAAAAATGTCCGGAAATAAATTTAGCACTAGTGGTATTACAAGTGAAAATTGCATCTGTTAAATTTTCTAAGAGTGTAGTATGTTAGAATCTCATCCATATTCTTAATATTTCCTTCGCCTGCGGCTTGGGATAATTTTCAAAATATTCGTGGCCTTGAAAAAATGTCCGGAAATAAATTTAGCACTAGTGGTATTACAAGTGAAAATTGCATCTGTTAAATTTTCTAAGAGTGTAGTATGTTAGAATCTCATCCATATTCTTAATATTTCCTTCGCCTGCGGCTTGGGATAATTTTCAAAATATTCGTGGCCTTGAAAAAATGTCCGGAAATAAATTTAGCACTAGTGGTATTACAAGTGAAAATTGCATCTGTTAAATTTTCTAAGAGTGTAGTATGTTAGAATCTCATCCATATTCTTAATATTTCCTTCGCCTGCGGCTTGGGATAATTTTCAAAATATTCGTGGCCTTGAAAAAATGTCCGGAAATAAATTTAGCACTAGTGGTATTACAAGTGAAAATTGCATCTGTTAAATTTTCTAAGAGTGTAGTATGTTAGAATCTCATCCATATTCTTAATATTTCCTTCGCCTGCGGCTTGGGATAATTTTCAAAATATTCGTGGCCTTGAAAAAATGTCCGGAAATAAATTTAGCACTAGTGGTATTACAAGTGAAAATTGCATCTGTTAAATTTTCTAAGAGTGTAGTATGTTAGAATCTCATCCATATTCTTAATATTTCCTTCGCCTGCGGCTTGGGATAATTTTCAAAATATTCGTGGCCTTGAAAAAATGTCCGGAAATAAATTTAGCACTAGTGGTATTACAAGTGAAAATTGCATCTGTTAAATTTTCTAAGAGTGTAGTATGTTAGAATCTCATCCATATTCTTAATATTTCCTTCGCCTGCGGCTTGGGATAATTTTCAAAATATTCGTGGCCTTGAAAAAATGTCCGGAAATAAATTTAGCACTAGTGGTATTACAAGTGAAAATTGCATCTGTTAAATTTTCTAAGAGTGTAGTATGTTAGAATCTCATCCATATTCTTAATATTTCCTTCGCCTGCGGCTTGGGATAATTTTCAAAATATTCGTGGCCTTGAAAAAATGTCCGGAAATAAATTTAGCACTAGTGGTATTACAAGTGAAAATTGCATCTGTTAAATTTTCTAAGAGTGTAGTATGTTAGAATCTCATCCATATTCTTAATATTTCCTTCGCCTGCGGCTTGGGATAATTTTCAAAATATTCGTGGCCTTGAAAAAATGTCCGGAAATAAATTTAGCACTAGTGGTATTACAAGTGAAAATTGCATCTGTTAAATTTTCTAAGAGTGTAGTATGTTAGAATCTCATCCCTATTCTTAATATTTCCCTAAGAACATGCAGATTGTGCTTATTATTATTATTCCAAATTTCATCAAAATATTTTAACGAACGGTTCAGACTTTATAGAGTATTAGCGGCAGATCTTCGTTATTTTGTAAAAGCTAAAAGTTTGTCATTGCATGCTCCCAACATAAGAGAAAGGGATGGAAGACTATAAAGTTTGACTCATAGTGGCTTTGGCAGGTACCAGGACCCAAGGGTTAAATACTAGAAACTTAACTTTTCTCATTTTGTAAAAGCTGAATTTTAGATCTGTTACTTGGGTACCTATGAAAAGATATTTCATCAGTTGCCAGACAGTTTTGACGGTTCCCTTGGCAGACAAACACATTGGCCTAATGGTCCGAGGAAGTTCAATGTTTCTGTTATTTTACAAATATGACATAGGCATGTCATAAAAATATTTTTATGTAAGTATACAAAGTGTTCCAAAAAACAAATTTTATAAAACCTAACCTCACAGCCATAATTTTTTTGGACACTCTGTATACATCGAAATATCTCGTATAGAAATTCTAATGGGAATCTGACTGTATTCCCGCGTCAAATAAATATTCCCGCTTGCTTCTTTTTCTTATACGTTTCTTTACTTTGTGCCGTTATTTTTCCTAACCTCTCTGAAACTAAAAGAATCCGCAGCAAATTTATTAAAAACAGCATCTGTTAAATTCTTTAAGAACGTAGTGTGTCAGAATCTTATCCCTATATGGTTAATATTTTCATAATAAATGAGAAGGGGTCCGCCATGATATCTTCGTTTTAGGGATGTCCAAGGTGACATCACTGGAAAAAAACTGTGACGTATCAAGGCGCGAGGAAAGTCGATCGGCCTCGAACGAAAGGGGACTCACAATACGTTATCGTTAAATGTGATGCCATCACTCTTAAACTGTCCGTTTATTTTTAATTACCCGACTTTAAAAACTAGGAGGCTCTCAATTTGCACGTATGGTTGTTTTTATTTTGTGTTTTTGTAACGCAATTACGCCGGCTTTTGTAGACCGATTTTAATCTTTTTTATTTAAAAGTGGGTACTTCCGCGGTGTCCCATAAAAATAACAAGTCAGGATTGCGAGAGAGAAAGGTACTAGACCTATTTTTTCTCTCTCTCGTACGTTGTTCGTCC
>JACEGR010010622.1:0-18215 GCA_014170235.1 Listronotus bonariensis
GAGTTAAATGTCAAAAAAACTATTAAATATATATAATATTTTTTATTAACACGTCTTTAAAACTTTTAATAAGGCAACTCCCTGATTTCATATAATTTTTTTAAGTAACTACAAACTTAAAAGGTTTTAAACAAAATGTTTACAGCTCCTAACAGTCTACTTGAATAACTCGCCTTCTCGACTAGCCATCACCAATTAATCACACAACACACACTAATTAGGTAATGAATACACTTAATTATGTCTATTAAAAAACTCTTTCTTTAAAAAGAAACTAAAAAGCTAGAAACCACGTAGAAAACAATTGCACAAAGCGGTCAAACAAAAGCAATTTTTCTTCATCTGTCAAAATCGTCAAATCTTGTATTTCGGCTAAGCGGAAATTTGAATTTGTCACCTTCGGTCGAAATTAACCTAGCTAATTTTACCATCATTTTATTTTTATTCTCTCAAAATACATAATAAACATTTTGTTTGACTTAATTTTTATTTGCATGATTTGTAACAATAAAATGTTATGAAAAGGCCATTTCCTTTAAATTATGTAAAAAAACATAAAATAATGTTGTTTAGCTGCCATTATAAATAAAACAGATCAAAAAAATTGCTCTAATGTTAGTTAAATACCAATGTTAATAATATGGTTTGAAAAGTATAAATATGCGTTGAAGGTTTGCCTTCAAAAATCCAATATTTATTTGCCTGCAACAAAAAGGCATGCTTTATTTAATCAGGATTGGTATGCCGCCATTTTTGTATGCTTGCCGGCAATTCGCCTGCATGTAAAATTTATTGGCAATTGAGTGTTTATTTAGGGTTAACTTTTTAATGCGTATTAGATGTTGGCATAATATTGCCACCAATTGCCAATGCTTTACCATCAATGCCAATATGAAAATGTATATTGCCGGCAAATAGTGTTTGCTTTGGGTCGACAGTCGTTTAGCCAGTATTTTATGTTGTTAATTCTGAAACTAAATACAAAAAGGAGGCTTTTCATATTTTTTTCCAATAAAAATGTCCTAGTCAACATCTGCCTTAAATGCTTCAATAAGAAAACACGAGACTAAATACTTATTAAGTACATTATAAAAATTCCAGACGATTGTTTCCAAAAATAGTGAAATGGTTTGATTCAAAACTCCCCAACCATTAACTTAAGCAAGACTTATTATGTCCCATTTTTCATACCTATGCCAAAAGATTTGCCGGCTTATTTCGACAAACTGATTTTAAAACCAATTGTTTAAATTTTAAAATGGATATGATGTGACAGCGAGCATAAAATACTTAAGGGTGTTTTATAGACAGCCATCTGAGATGGGATGTACATATTAATAAAACAGTTAAGAAAGATCCGGGGAATGTTACATAAATTTAAATGTTTATCAAGAGTACTTTACGGTTCCGCAATTAAGAATTCTATATTTCGCATTAGTGGAGTCTGCACTTGACTTGTGCGCATTATCGCGTGGGGGGCCGCCACAAATAATTATTTACGAAATTTGGAGGTTATTCAAAAATGGATTCTTAAATATTATTTATAAGAGAAGCCCAAACTCTTTCCCAGTGATGAACTATATAATCTACTAAAATTTTGACATACACCAGCTCTTTGTCTCTTTGTTAATTAGACAGCATAAAGAAAAGGAAACCCATATCTATCACCACGAGTATAACACCAGATACAGACAAAGTGCGACTAGGGCTTCCGAAAGGCAATTGGCCGTTATTGGGCCACATGTTGCAGATACTGTGATGGCATCCATCATTAATAAGTTATGATGAAAAAATGCGTTTAGGATAATGGCATTTATTATTAAATAAGTATTGCAAGTTTAATAAGTTGAATGTCCCAAAAGTTAAATAACATATTTAGAATTTTGTAATCTAAAAAAATTAGAAAAAAGGCAGGAAAACTTTATCATTAAAAAATTACATAATATAAATTTTTATACAGTAACAATAAACCATAAAAATTAAAGGTATGTATTAAAATTTAAAAAAGATGGTAAATCAAAAGAAAACACTTTAAAATAGTAAGTATTCAAGGGACACTTACACTCAATGTTTCAGATCCAAAACATAGGGAGACATATTTTAAAGGAGTTAAATGTCAAAAAAACTATTAAATATATATAATATTTTTTATTAACACGTCTTTAAAACTTTTAATAAGGCAACTCCCTGATTTCATATATATTTTTTTAAGTAACTACAAACTTAAAAGGTTTTAAACAAAATGTTTACAGCTCCTAACAGTCTACTTGAATAACTCGCCTTCTCGACTAGCCATCACCAATTAATCACACAACACACACTAATTAGGTAATGAATACACTTAATTATGTCTATTAAAAAACTCTTTTCTTTAAAAAAGAAACTAAAAAGCTAGAAAACCACGTAGAAAACAATTGCACAAAGCGGTAAAACAAAAGCATTTTTTCTTCATCTGTCAAAATCGTCAAATCTTGTATTTCGGCTAAGCGGGAAATTTGAATTTGTCACCTTCGGTCGAAATTAACCTAGCTAATTTTACCATCATTTTATTTTTATTCTCTCAAAATACATAATAAACATTTTGTTTGACTTAATTTTTATTTGCATGATTTGTAACAATAAAATGTTATGAAAAGGCCATTTCCTTGTAAATTATGTAAAAACATAAAATAATGTTGTTTAGCTGCCATTATAAATAAAACAGATCAAAAAATTGCTCTAATGTTAGTTAAATACCAATGTTAATAATATGGTTTGAAAAGTATGAATATGCGTTGAAGGTTTGCCTTCAAAATCCAATATTTATTTGCCTGCAACAAAAAGGCATGCTTTATTTAATCAGGATTGGTATGCCGCCATTTTTGTATGCTTGCCGGCAATTCGCCTGCATGTAAAATTTATTGGCAATTGAGTGTTTATTTAGGGTTGACTTTTAATGCGTATTAGATGTTGGCATAATATTGCAACCAATTGCCAATGCTTTACCATCAATGCCAATATGAAAAATGTATATTGCCGGCAAATAGTGTTTGCTGGGTCGACAGTCGTTTAGTCAGTATTTTTATGTTGTTAATTCTGAAACTAAATACAAAATATATTTTTATATTTTTTTTCCAATAAAAAAATGTCCCTAGTCAATGATTGCCTTGAATGCTTCAATAAGAAAACACGAGACTAAATGCTTATTAAGTACATTATAAGAATTCCAGACGATGTTTCAAAAATAGTACGTCCAGCATCCAAAACATGTTTTTCTTTCTTAATTCATACGTTCCAGAGAATAAATCTGGAAAAGCACGCGAGACGAACGTAAACAAATAACTGAAAGTTGCTGCTCATGTAACGATTCACTTACGCTTAATTTTACTTTTATTAATTTTACAAATGTAGTGAAAATCTGCGTCTAACAAGCCTTTAATTTATTTTCTCATTTAATCAGTATAATAATAAACATTAAAAAAATAAAAGCTAGTTCATAAAGACGCGAAAAGCGATTTGCGAAACGCGAATTCCATTCTCATTGGTCAATTTCACATAAAATTAAACGCGGGTAATTCAAAATAGCGATAGTTTAAAGATGTTGCGAATTTGCAAAATTTAAAATCTAGTCGGCGGGAAACTTGGGATCATTTTAATTCTGGTGAATATTCGCGCGCGCACACGCGTAAAAAACAAGAGCTTTGTTTGTACATATGTCATTTCAAAACAATTTTTGTTATTGTTATTCTTATATCATTCTATTAGCTATTTGAAACGTTATTTGTGTTATTTGTTAAGTATTTTGTGTTTTTTGATTTAATTTATATTGAACCTTGCATAACGAATCAACAATTGATCATTTTTTAATATATCAAATATGTTTTAAAGTGATAAAAAATAATATCGTAAGTTATGTTTAACCCTTAATATGAGACATTTTGCACCTCTTAAAATAACAGACTTTTTGGCCTCCTTATGGTTCTCGTTATTAAACATAATGATTACGGCAGCAGTTTTAGACACAGATTTTGCAGCCTCTTTTAAGAAATATATATTGCGTCTGCGCTTTCGACACATAACCTTATATTTGCCTGTGGTTCACCCATTTTAAAATTAACGAAAAATCAGTATTTACTTTTATTCTTCATAAGATATAAATTGATATTTAAATTTATGCAAACACTTCTGTTGATTTCGTTTTTTAAAGTAGATGCAAACAATACAGTATAAGCAAAACACAAAAAGTAAGGTTAGGTTTGGTAGTAGAATAAAAAGCAAGTGTGCCAGATTGTAACATCTAAATTAATTACTGATTTAGAATATCCGTAAAAGTGCAAGTCCGTTTTAATTTCTTAACACTATTTGATTTTTATTACTGCTATAGATTTTTCGCTAATTAGAGCCTTTGTATAAATGATATTTTAATTAATACGGCAATAAAATTTTAACCCTATAAATAATTGATATTAAAATTTCTACAATCCGGCAACCACGCAGTTTAAGAATAACGATAACGATAAGCGCTTCGGTATTCATCCGTAATTAAAGGAGTCCGGTATGGTTACATAACGATAACGGATCATGTTTGCGTTACTGCGCAGTCTCAGAATAACGTTAACCACAACGGAATTGCAAAATAAGGGTGCAAAATGTCTCTATTAATGTTACAAGGGCTATCTTCGCGACTAAAAGTTTTTTGACAACAATCTTTTTTATGCAAAACTCGCAAATAGTTGATTTAAAAAATGTTACCAACACACATTCTTAAAGAAAATTAAAGTCCCCTACAAATAAGATCTCTTCGCAAATTGTCGTCAAATAAACCGTTTCCATGTAATTGGGCTTTAAATATTGAACTATTTTTTAAATTTTGTTTCTTGAGTTTTGATTTTTTGTTACTACTACAAATATCAATATTAAAATAAATTCAATACATATTTTAAAATAAAATCATGCGCTACAAAAAAGTCTCTTAACATTTTTCAATAGAATTCCGGTCCTTCGGAGTTTTACCTGATGTTAAAATTACTTTTTTCCACGACCGTTAAAAAAATGCTGCTTTTTAATCGTTCACATGGAAGTACAATACATAAAGTGTTAAAAAAGTAACTTTTTTAACACTTCGAAGTTTTTCACACTTTGAATTTGTGTTTTGTTTCAGTGCCTACTACAATGAACTTAAAAATTAATTTATGCAATGTAACAGTAAAAAGCGTCATCAACTGAACCAAACGGTCAAGTTACCTTTGATTTCGTTATTATTTATTTTAGTTCATGTGTCACTAGTTTTAAAATTTGACAGTTTGCAAATTAATTTATTAGAAATTATAAAAAATTATTAGTAATAATGAATTTGGCTGACTAAAAAATTGAAAAGAGAATTTTTACTGTTTTAGTATTATTTTTACAAAAGTAATGAAAAGGAATTTTTACTGTTTTAGTATTATTTTACAAAAAGTAATGAAAAGGAATTTTTACTGTTTTAGTATTATTTTTACAAAAAGTAATTACATTCAATTTTCTAAAATTATATAATAAATGCATAGTTATGAAAAGGATAGTTGTCTCTTAAAAATAAAGGAGGCTATGATTTTTTGTTGTAATATAATGGCTGTGCTGCAAAATGCAAAAATTAAAATTAATAAGTTTAGATAAATAAAACATGTATAAAATGGTATTATGGGAAATTTTTATACGGTCGTGGAAAAAATATAGTAAGTAACACATGCATAAAGTGTCTTTTTTTTACTCATGGGATTGACGCACTCGCCTGACGGCTCGTGCTGTCGAACTTCCCATTCATAAAAAAATCACTTTATGCACTTGTTACATAAATTACTATTTAATGGTTAAAAGCCCGATTACATTAAAAACGACTTATTAGACGACAATATACGAAGAAAGTTTTTCTAGGGAATTTAATTTTCTTTAAAAAGTGCGATGGAAAATTTTTACAGATTGTTGTCAAAAAACTGACCATGGTCGCGATAGACGTCTAATATTAATTATAAAGACTCAAACCTTCACGAAATGTCTTTTGGCACCTTAAACAATATTTCCAGTATATTTAAAAAAATGGATTTTTTGGCCCCGTCTTATATTCACATTGCGTCTATGACACTATGACACTTTTTTTTTATCTTTGGACAAACCACGAAGGCTTAAAGCCTAAATACTAACGTACCGTGGGTGTCTTAAGCGAGGTTAGAGGGAGTTTGTTTACACGGGACTTAAATACTTGAAGAGGGAAGGAAAGACCTCCGCGGGCAGCAGGTTCCACATTCTAGAAACTCTAGGAATAAAAGAACGATCGAAGTGGGAAGTTCGGGGCCTGACCAGTTGGACCGTATAGGGATGCATACGCGCATACTGGACAATTCCTCAGAGCAGAAGCCATGGAAGTACCTATAAAAAGCGATAAATCCCCCACAGCCCGACGATGGGCAAGAGAGGGAAGCCTTTCTGTAAGTGAAGGATCATTAATGAGACGAATAGCTCCTCTTTGAATAGAATCAAGAATGCTTAGGGTTGTGGGGGACGCCATGCCCCAAATATGAGAAAAATATGCCAAGGGAAGTCGGATTTGGGACACATATAAAGTGTATAAATTATAAGGGGAGAAATACTTTTTGTCTCGAAAGAGAAATCCAAGCTTTTTTGAGGCTACTTTCAAATGTGACGCCAACAAGATTGAAGGTGTCTTTGCTCTGTAAAACTTGGCCGCTCATAAGTAGAGGATGAGTATTTGATGACTCTTTTCGCGACAAGGAACATGATTGTGTTTTGGATGCATTAAAATGAACGAGATTTTTGGCGCCCCAATCCAATATTAAATTAAGATCCTGCGAAAGAGATATCTGCATCGGTCTGCGTTTGTTTTCCAAGTCAGGTTTAGTGATGGGTTTGGGAACCAAAACTGGAGTGAAGGGTACTATCGTCGGCGAAACTATGAATGGAATTAGTTGTGGACGAGAGAAGGTCGTTGATGTGAAGAAGGAACAATGTTGGTGCCAGGACTGAGCCCCGAGGGACTCCAGCATTTACTTGGTGATAGCTTGAAGAATGGCCGTCCACAATAACTGATATACGACGATCAGATAGATAACTATAGAGCCAAGTACAGAGTTTAGTTAAAAGACCATATAGGAGGAAGTTTATTAAGAAGTGCGACATGCCAAACCTGGTCAAAAGCTTTGGATGTATCAAGAGCAACGATCTGGGACTCACCTAGAAACTCAAGAGACTTATTCCAGCAGTGCGAAACGAAGGAAAGAAGATCTGCTGTAGATCTTTTGTGGCGACATCCATACTGCCTGTCAAGCAAAAATTTTATGTTTTTCTGAGTACTTAAGAATTTGTAAATTAATTAATTTTTCCATTACTTTACAAAGAACTGAGAGAATTGAAATTGGTCTATAGTTAGATGGTTCCAGGTCTCCGGAAAGACACCTGTGTCGTAAGAAATTCGAAAAGAGCCGAGTTAAGATTGGTGCAAGTTCTGGAGCACATTTTTTTAAAACGATTGCTGGTATGCCATCCAGCCCAGACGATTTCTTGGTGTTAAGGGAAGAAAGGTTACGCTTAATGTGTTTTACCTTAAAAATAATATCGGGCATTTTATGAGTAACTGGGGTAACCGCTGGAATTGGATGATTTACGGAGAGTCAAGGGTTGAATTGACAGCAAATTGTTTAGCAAATAGTTCTGCTTTTTTACTTACATTGCTGAACTTTTCTTGTGCCTTGGTGGAATCGGAAGATCTTACATGTAGTACATTCTTCTTCTGCAATGCGTCAAATTTCGAAAAACTTGATTTCTAAAAAAAAACATCGTCAAAGTCTCACAAAAATTATTTACCTAAATCGATGTAAAATTTGTAATGTAACAATACGACCTACATGTTCGAAATATTATATGATTTATTTTTTTAAATAAAAAATAATAATATACTAAAGCAGGAATTATAAAAAAACTCCCTATGGGGACAGAACTTGGTCCTTTATAGGTAAAAGAAAAGTACTAACACATTTTTCGCGACGGCAAACATGATTAAGTGTCTTTAATGTCATGCCTGCTTTAGCATATTATTTTTTTTTATTGAAAGAGCCACTTTTAAATAACCAAATATGTACTTAAAACTAGAGACTTACCAATTGAGGATCTTTAAACGGGCATTTTTAGTGTTAGTTCCAGCGCTGTTAAATCGCTCTTTCTACATAATTGGCGTACATGCAAAAAAAAATGAAACATGCAAAATACTAATTGTTAGTTACTAAAAATCTAAAATGCCAAATGCAATAATTTTACTGTTAGTCTGGCTTGTCTGCAAATTGTAAAAAATCTCTATATTTTTCTTCATGTGACGTTTCTTTTAATTAAAAGTTTTAAAGAAAATGACTAAAGGTACCACAGACTATTCGTAAGCAATAACAGAAAAAAACTGCGCAGACCGAACAACCGGCCTGTGCAGTTTTCCTCAGAGAGAGTCCACACCGGAAGAAAAACGGCAGAGCAAAGGAGTAGCGTAAAGTTTCTTATTGGTGACGTAAAATAATTTTTCTCAGAGAGTGTCCCTTTGAATGAAAACCTCGCAGAGCGGAGGCGTAGGGTAAAGAGAATCTGGTTTCTTATTCGTGGAGTAAAATAATTTAGTCATTAAGAAACCAGAATCTCTTTACGTCACGCCTCCGCTCCGCCGTTTTTCTGTCTAGTGGTACTCTCTCCCAGAGATTTTAGACTTTGGCAGAGAAAACCAATCCATAGAACCCACAGAGTGAGATTTCAGCGTACCCTAAAAATTTTTAGTACCTTCCCTGGACCAACAGATGGCGAAAGTAGTACGATGTCGCTTTGCTAATACGATTACCATCAGAAATTGATAGCAGTCGCTGACGAGCAGTCGGCCCGATCAGTTATAGTGAGGATATACGCAAAATTTAGTAAAAATAAAATCCCCGATAAATGCACCCAGTATCCATAAGATTAATAAATTTATGATTTCAGAATAGGATATATCGATGAGTTTTTACAAAACATCGTAAGCGACATTCGCCAATTTTACGGGAAACGTTTTTTCTTCCCATCGCGTTATTTTTAAAGAAAACCGAGATCTGAATGTTTTTATTTTAGATTTCTTCTTAATTTGAATTACTAAACAAACATATTTAACATTTAATGTCAAAATTTTCAGAATCTCCTAAAAAAAAGCTAAAAATTTTAAAATTATAAACCTAAATAATAATTAATTTTTAAATTTTTTATTTTTATTCAGTTTATCTTGACAACGCTGGCAGACTTGCCACCAAAACGTCGATTTTTAGTTCTCTATTTACTTGCTTTATTTTTTTTTTGGTTTTTTGGTACTTTTAATTTATATTTTGGCGTGTACCCAAATAACTACAATTAATTAAATGAACCGCCGAACCAATATAGAACATATCTTCATCTGAAATAAAGGCGTGCACTAATGTATGTACAAAAAATTACCAACTTTGTTTTCAAAATAACTCAATGAAAAAAAACGTTTCCCTTAAAACTGACGAATGTCGCTTACGATGTTTTGTCAAAAACCCATCGATATATCCTATTCTGAAATCATAAATTTAATAATCTTATGGATACTACCATTTAACGGGGATTTTATTTTTATTAAATTCTGCGTATATCCTCACTCTAACTGATCGGGCCGACTGCTCGTCAGCGACTGCTATCAATTTCTGATGGTAATCGTATTAGCAAAGCGACATCGTACTACTTTCGCCATCTGTTAGTCGCGGTAGGTACTAAAAATTTTTAGGGTACGCTGAAATCTCACTTGTGGGTTCTATGGATTGGTAGCTTTGGGAATGTGTGAGCTGGTATAGCGTTTCAGAGTTTCGATCTTTTTTGACTCAAACCATGTCGTACTTGGATTTTATGATACATTTGACAGAATAATAAATATTTTCAATCAAAGGGGCATTGAGTACCAACAGTAGTTTCAAATAATATATTTTTTATAATTTGCAGAGCAAATATCTTTCGATACAAAGTACGTTTAGTAAATCCTTACCAAAATCCTCACTGACACTCCGGAAAAAACGTTTTCGATGTTTTTAATGTTAGAATGAGATACCATGTCTGTCAACGATTTAGTACGCTACAAATTAAAACGTTAAAAAGGCGTTAAATTCATGCAAAATAATGAACGGCGTTTTCGTGGATGGTGTTTCGCAAATTTTCCATTTATTGTTCATCTTGGATGCAAACCAGGTTGTTCAGAATATACAGGGTGATTCAGAAATCGATCACGAAACTTAAGGGGTGATTCTACTTGACAAAATAAGGGTAGAGCTTCATATAATGTTTTTTCAAAATGTCATTCGTTTTCGAGTTACAAGCCGTCAAAGTTCAATTTTATTTTGGTTTTTCGCCATATTGCATTTATTTTTAATCAATCCAGTTGATATTTGGCACGCAAATCGAGCTCTGCAGATTTTAAAATTTTAAGACAAAGCAATTTTTTTAAATACTGCAGAGAGGCACTTTACCTAAAACTTAAAATTTATTTACATCATAACTTTTTATTTTGACAGATATCGCAAAGCTGGGGGCGCCATTTTATAGACAATTAAAAACTTAAAAAATAAGGTACTCTTTATTAAAGTAATAAACATATGTCCTAAACGTCTTAGTTTTTGAACTACGATGCGTTAAATATATAAAAAACAAATTTTTTTTTAACACCCCTAGTTCAAAAACTAAGACGTTTAGGAAATATGTTCTATGTGTATAAGTTTTTTTCTTATTTTTTGTTGTGGAATTGATCAAAATAAAAAGTTATGATGTAAATAAATATTAAGTTTTAGGTAAAGTGCCCTTTGGGGGTATTTAAAAAAGTACTTTTGTTTGAAAATTTTAGAATCTGCAAAGCTCGATTTGTGTGCCAAATATCAACTGGATTGGTTAAAAAATTAATGCAATATGGCGAAAACCAAAATAAAAATTGAACTTTGACGGCTTGTAACTCTAAAACGAATGACATTTTGGAAAAAAATATATGAAGCTCTACCCATATTTTATCAAGTAGAATCACCCCTTGTTTCGTGATCGATTTTTGAATCACCCTGCATAAATATTATTTAATCAACAGAACAAAAATCAGCTGGTTAGTAGTTATTTTTCACGACATCGTTAACCATACATGTTGGTGGTAGGGGACTCTTGGGTAAAACCTTCCATTTGGTAGGACAAATGTTTTTTCGGTTTATTCTTGAAAATTACCAAGAAAAATCCCTGTTTGTGATTAATTTTCGTTATCTTTCAAATCAACACATTTAATTCCTGCCACCAGTGTAAGCTACACCAACGAAAATTGTTGTAGCAAAAAAGTTGGTCGTATCGTCAAAATGAAGCTACTCACGAAAAATTAGCCTGGTTTTAATGACTTGGAAAAATGGTCCAGGGATCCGTAACTATTATTTAAATATTAATATTTGTAAATGTAAAAAAACCAAACTCGAGAAACAAAATTTAAAAAAAATAGTTCAATGTTTAAGGGGGGTAAGGTATTTAATTTACAACACACGTTTTCAAAGTCGGTGCCCCTGATAACTCCAAAACTACTGCATCGATCCTTTGAAATTTTAAACACTATTTCTGTACATCATTTACGAGGTAACGCTGTCGAGTTTTTTTAAGCGCATTGGTTTAAGGGGGTAAGGTATTCAATTCACAACTCACGTTTTCAAAGTCGGTGCCCCTGGTAACTCCAAAACTACTACACCGATCCTTTTGAAATTTTAAACACTATTTCTGTACATCATTTACGAGGTAACGCAGTCGAGTTTTTTTTTTTCATAATTTTGATTTTGCAATAACAAATTAGCCGATTTTTTCCCACAAAATTGTGTTTTTCACTTCAAAGTGTTCGAAAAAATGAAAAAATTTTGAAAAAAAAACTCGACAGCGTTACCTGGGGAAAACTATTATCTAACGAATGAACTTTGATTTTTGATTTCGGATGATCCAGCACCAAGTTATGAGGGGCACCGCAATTCAACTTTTTTCGAGACACGTCCGAACAATTGCTGCCATTGCCGTATTTTTTTAATATTTTTTGTAAAAATTTGATGAAACATTCTTCTGAATCTCATACTTTAATGTACCATTGGTTGAGTAAATAAATTTTAACTGTGTCGTCAGAAAAAAATCACGAAAACATGGCTTTTTTGTACGATTTGACCTTAGCCCCCCTTAAAGCCCGATTACATGGAAACGGCATATTTGACGACAATTTACGAAGAGAGCTTTGTAGGGAATTTAATTTTCTTTAAGAATATGTGTTTGTAAAATTTTTCAGATTAACAATTTGCTAGTTTTGCATAAAAAAAAAGAATGTTGTCAAAAAACTGATAGTCGCGAAGATCTACCTCAATATTAATCTTAAGGGCTCAAACCTTCACGATATATTTTTTTAGCTTGTCTGTACAACGTGACATTTTGTAACACTGGTGGAAAAAATTAGTACACATTTTGGACATGCAAATTATGTATTTTTCGAAACAACTTTTTAAGCTTTACGAGAGATGGCGGCTGTACCTTTTGAATGCACCACCCTTTCATCTTTGAGAAATGCTCATAACCAGCATGAAAATAAATTTTAAACCAGAAAATGGTGTTATAATTACAGCAAAACTTATGTAAACCTGGTTTTCATCTAAGATGGTCAAAAAATGGCGGCACCATTAATACGATCGATAATAACATCTTTACGACTTTTACTTGAAAGCAATCCACCGGATTATCTCTAATTGCCAAATGATATATCCTCACCGTTATGACAAATAAATAAAATAATTTTATAATAAATGAGCGCAGCTAGTTTATACAGGATGTTAAAAATCCGGATCGCAAAATAAAACAACGTTTTTACTCATTAAAACGTAAAAAAAAGTAAAACGACTCGATAAATTACTTTGATTTTTTCAACATCCTGTATATGGTGACAGGCAAAAAGTATGGGCCATGTTTGGTTTTTAGATAATTCATTATCAAAGAAATTTTACAGTAACACGTAGACTAAAAGTAGGGGGTTGTTAAAATTAAAATTTTAATGAAATAACAAAAATAATTTTCACTTGTAATACCACTAGTGATAAATTTATTTCCGGAAATTTTTTCAAGGCCACGAAAATATTCGTGGCCGAGAAATAAATTTCCCGGAATAATTTAAGCCCGTGTGGTATTCTGGTAAGAAAATTTCACACCAAGTTAATGTTAAATAATATTCTTTTAAATTAATATTTGTAACTTTGACACGAGCTTTAAAATTTTACTATAAAATAAATATTTTCCATTTTACCAATTGTAGTTGCAAATATATGTAATTTTAGAGCTTATCATTGTTTATTTTTTATATTATATATACCTTATATTACTACAGTTGGTAAAAATAGCTATTTTTAATTTTTTAGACCCGTACCTTGATTTCGTTTACTCTTTACGTATGTCTAGTACTTCAGTCTTCTGATGATATTATTTTACTAACTGTAGTTGTACTTATAAAATTGTCATTTAGGGTCTTAAAACCTTATATTATTTTATATTATGTTATGTCTGGAATACTACAACTGGTACAAAATAACATTTTCTTTAGTTATGTATGTGAATGACAGCAAGCAGCTTTTACAGTCTAGTCACTATATATAAAGAAAATACCAAAGTGGAAGGTTAAGAGCTTTTGCAGATAACCTGTAAAAGGCTACATGAAAGAGGCACAAGACCGTTGATGTGGTGCCAGTACTTAGCTCTGGGGTTCACGAGAATTTTAAACATGTTTTGTCTAACATAAAACAAACATTCTGCCTGTCACCAGTCCACTGCTATCAATGTTGTCTTATAAACAATAAAAAAATTGGGAAAAGACAATAGATCTTACCGTGCGATCAATGTTCTTTTTATTATTTCTATCCTTCTCAATTTTTGTTAAATCGCCAAACGATCTACACTAATAAAACAAAAATAAAAAAATGCATAAATTAATAAAAATGCAGCCATGCTTATACGAGGGCAAATCAAATATAAACCAGACATGCGTTTTTTAAGATTAAAGAAAATGTGCTACAACTCTAACTTTCGCAATATTAAAGCAAATGTGTCAGACTCTACTTGTCCATCCTCCTTAAAGCCCTGACTTGCCGCCATGTGATTTTCACATTTATGGGTCTTTAAAGAAAGCAGTAAAAGACCAACGGTTTAAAGACAATGCGTTTTTGAGAGGAAAGATTATGTAGCAACTAAAAGAGACAAAGAAATTGTTCTGAAAGATAATTCTCGTTTATATTTTATTACCCTTCTTAAACCAGGTGTTCATCGCGAAATAAAAATCTTAATGGTATCAGTCATATAGTAAGTTGAAAAACACCATGACACCTTTTAAATTTATGGAGTACTTAAAATGAATAGTAAAATTTCAGGACTGTTAATATTATACCTACTTTAAATTAATATATTAGTTTCCCATGTAGAACTATGGTTAAAACCTTTCAAATAACTCTTTCTATCACTTTCTTAAAAAAAAAAATTAAATTGATTAAAAAAAAAATCGCTTTTTAAAAATAACAAGATAAATATACAGGGTGTCCGGGAAAATGTGGGAAATCTCTCGCACACATATGGAACAGATGAAAATAACACGACAAGTTCCTATAAAATTTTTTCCGTTTAAGCCCCCCTGCGGAGATATGATCCCCTAAAGGGGGCAGCTAGAAATAGATTTTTCGTGAATAACTTTTAAAGCGCTCTGTATAATTTGATAATATTTTAGTACGATGCATACTAGTAAAGACCTCTTAAAATAGTGCCCTTGAAACTTATGTCGCTTCTTTAGTTTGCCAGGGACGGACTAGTTTTCGCACATTATTGATAATATTTTTACGCCCTGTATGGTGAAGACACAAAAAATATGTTTTTGGGTAGTTTAAACCTTTTGCTAAAAAAGGTACTCTTGTTTGACATCGATAAAATGAGTCGTTTTCGAGTAAAAAATTATTTTAACAATAAGAGTTTATTTTTGTTTAATAATACAATATTTTATTTTCGATGTAATTTGTAATTTTTGATTCAGTATTGAAGTCCTCTCGTAGCAGGTCAGAAATTTATTGTTAAAATAATTTTTTACTCGAAAACGGCTCATTTTATCGATGTCATATGATGATACCTACATACCAATCTGGTAGCTAGTGGTAATCAAATGGAAAAAAGTTTCGACTTAATTTTTACGGTTAATTTACCTCTAAGATATTTTGTCTTTAGAAAACTTACCAAAAAAAGTAGGGATCAATGAATATTTAATCACCCTGTATTAAAAATTCACAAAAATTACCAATAAAACTGTATTATCAACACGGAACCATCTTTTTAATCTCAATATGAACACCTGGCTTTTTTGTATCATTTCAGTTTTTGCGCAAGCAAATTTAAATATTAAGAAAATAAACTAAGGCTATTTAAAAAGTTGTGTTATTCTAAAGCAAAATGCTGCGAGAGTATAATCGGCTTTTTGTGATTAAAATGATGTAAACCATTGGAAAACCTTTCTTAAATAAGCAGCTAATTTTAATCGGAAAATATAAAGACTACTTTTAAAAATAATAAGACGTATTATCACAGCAGTTACTGCAAGCAGTAAGTTCACTCTTGGCCAGTAATGGCCTGGTGTGTAAGCGGTCGGTCGTCGGGCGCACAACCGACATGACTGGGTTCGAATCCTGATGCGGCCAAAATACTTATGTATAAACCTGGTCAGAAATTTAATGGTTAGCTCTACAACAGACAGACAAAGTGTGTGCTGAAGGCCACACAAAGGACCAAGGTGCCGTGTCCTGCGCAACCATAGACATGCGGACCCTACTCAGTTTGAAGGTTCGAAGGTCCCCCTGGGTGGGGACGTGGTTTTAAGTTGTCGCACATAGGACCGTGGTTCGCAACCCACGTTAAGCTGCTAGGTCCCGTCTGACTGACATCACCCAGACGTAAAAAGACAGGGCGCACAATAAGCTGAGCGGCTTCAGTGCATGGATATGCCAGCTCTATTCTAAAGCTGCGCTCAGACTTGCAAGAATTCGCCAAATATCAGTCCAAACAAACCAACCCATTTGCGCCCTTCTTTGATGCAAAAACCGACAAGCTCTAAGGTCTAACCTTACTCTTATAGATATAATTTGTGTGGCCATATTTTTAAAACTATTAAAGATTAACTTTTAATATCATATAATATACGAGGTGCTCGATTTAAAACAATACACTATTTGTGGTACCCCTGTATACTTTAAGAAATATTTGATATCTAAAGACTGATTCGGAAACTACAGAATTATTCCAACAAACTGATAATTTTATCTAATTTGAATGAAAAATAACAAAGTTGATGAGGGTGCAAAATAGTATATTAACTAACTAGTGCTGAAAGTGTCACTTTTTCCGCACGCGACTGCAGTTCACCGAACGACGCGTAGCGGAGTTCGGTCAAGCAGTCAAGTGCGGAAATGGCACTTTCGGCACGGGTTAGGAAGGCTATTTTTTCTACGAGTGTAAGGAATAGTTATTTACATTACAAGATGCGAAAGATTACTTTTTGGTGTGAGGAGGTTTTTAAATGGCCGAGGCTATTTAAAACCTCCGAACACTTGAAAGGCCTTTCGCATCGTGTAATGTATTATATTTTTTCTGCTACTGTTCTATGTATCGCATAATTTAATAATCATTAACATCATGTTTTAATAGAAATATCAGAGATTTTGAAATTTTACCTGTTAAAAATTAATCCATAGCAACACATTTATTGTTGACATTGTCTGTCATCAGCACTTGTCAGATATTGAATTATTGTTAATTTATTATAAATCCATTCCCATTTTAAAATGTTAATTGAATATGAAAATGGCATCCAAAAGGCAGCTGACCTTTCGTGTGCCTCACTTCTGCCAGACAAATCTAAAGAGAGGTACCATCAAACATATAAATCGTTTTCTGAATGGCTTGCTACAAAAAATGTGGGGCGGATTGACGAGAATGTGATGTTGGCGTATTTTCAAGAAAAATCCGAGTCTTTATCACCACCAACCCTCTGGTCTGTATATTCCATGCTCAAGTTAACAATTTCCGTAAACAAAAATCAAGATATTTCGGAGTTCAAGAAACTAGTTGCTTTTATTAAAAGGAAAAACGATGGTTATAAGGCAAAAAAGTCAAAAATTTTTAAAAAAGAAGAAATAATAAAGTTTTTACTTAACGCGCCTGATCAAAGTTACTTAGTAATGAAAGTAATAGCCATTATGGGAGTGGCTGGGGCATGCTGGACAGACGAAATATACAGAATGAAGCTAAGTGATGTAGAAATAAGAAATGACGTGGCTGTAGTAAAAATAGTGGAGTCTAAAAATAAAGTTAAAAGAAACTTTGTAGTAACCAACGATGAAGGCTCAGTTCCTTATGTCAAATTTCTACAGAAATATATTAAGCTGAGACCAAGGAATGCTCTAGATGAGCGCTTATTGTTTCGTTATGAAAGAGGAGGAAATGTGTTAATCAAGTAATTGGAAAGCACACTATTTCAAATGTACCTAAAGAAATTGCGAAGTTTTTGAAGCTTGAAGACATCAGTAGATACACTGGCCATTCTTTTAGAAGAACGTCAACTACGTTTCTTGCCAATGCTTCGGATGTCGATATTTTGGACTTAAAAAGGCATGGAGGTTGGGAGTCTTCTTCTGTTGCGGAGGGATATATTGCTTAATCCTATAGTAATAAGGTGGAAATTTCAAAGAAGATTTTACACGAAATTCCTACCAATATTTCATCTAATGAAGTAACAGTGAAAAATATGAATATTAACGTAGTTAAAGGTGATAACGATAACCCAACAACAAATTTAAAAACTGTTAATTCAAGTATTATTCCTCCAATTTCTTTTGCTTATTGCTCAAATTACACAATTACTTTTTAATGTCAATACCTAACCTAGTTTTATAAAATATTTTGTCATAAATTAGTTACTTTTTATAAATAAATCCTAATATTTACCACAAGCATATTTTCTTTTTTTTACTCTTACTTTTTGTCCATGCGCTGAAAATATTACTTTCGTAGCTAGCAACGCTTAGCAACCAGGTAACACGAAGGTTCTCTTTCGTTATCATTCGCGTTGCTAGGACCACAAAGTTTTCTTATTTATACAGTAGTAGAAAAACTTTTTC
>JACEGR010010623.1:0-18213 GCA_014170235.1 Listronotus bonariensis
ACATTTAATATATTAAGCACCCGCGCTTTTATTCTGAAGTGAATTATTCTGTTATTATCTTAAATTTTATTATAATTCTATTTTGAGGTATATAATTATGATTCATTGTTTGACCTTTATTACTGTAATACAAACTCTTTGTAATGAAAAATTTATTTTTCTAATTTTTAGTTCGGTTGCATATAAAAGCGTGTTTTTTAGTTTTTTTAAACTGTTATTTATTAGAATTTTAAGCTACGCTCGAAACTCTTCGTTTAAGTTAACCTTTAAACTGTCAAAATATTTTACAGTTGGTAACAAAAAAAAACTAAAAATATTTACCCAAATAACCGGACGTTTGCAAGAAAAATAGCGTCTGCATTATTTTTGTTGTGAGAAAGAAACATAACAGCCAATATTAAAAAACAAAAAGGATATGGGCAGATAGAAAATTACAGTATGAAAAATTTCACGCAAGAAATCTTTCAAATTATAAAAATACTAGAAAATAGTACCTTAATATCATAAGCTAACCAACATGTACAGAAAAATAGTACTTCTATTATGTAACTGAAAGATATCACAAAAGCCAGGTGACACAGTTTTATCAAAGTTCTTACTTTAGTCCTGAAAACCAATTGCATAAGCAAGACAAACAAATATTAATAAACGAATAAGGCTCTGCACATAGGTCGGTGAAACAGCCTGCGGAACGCGATTTTACAGGCCTTGACAGCACGTAGGCATATTAGCGTGTCCAATCTCAGAAATTTGCGTCCTTTAATAAATAAATGCAATACAGAACCGTGTGATTTATATGATTGTGTCTTGTTTTTACACAGGAAAATTGGTGTTACGTCAAGAAATTTATGGACGAAAGATGGATTTGTTTAATATACGAAAATACCTAAATATAAAAGCGATATCTATAGAAATTAACCAAAAAAAGTTATTGATAGCGACAACAAACTGATATAAAAACGATGATGCATTACCATATACATAGGTGTTCATTTAAAAACTTTTCACTCAAGTTATCTTCGAAACGAGACAGATTTGAGAAAATCGCCGAAACACGTCAAGATATTTATTGAGGGGAACGTTTTTACAAATTGGACGGCGCCCTTTAACTCCTTAACCACCAGGGCCACCACCCCAAAATTCTTAAATGAGAAGGCGGGTCGAGTGATACATCATTTTAAAGCTCCTGACGAGTACTTTATAACCCTAGAATATGAAGTCAATATCTTCACCTATTACAAATGGCGGTACTTTAAAAATTACCTAAATACCAGATTTGGATGGTCATATTTCGAAACTAATAATGTTAGATGTACCTAATGTGGTGTTTTCTTAAAGCTCTTTTAAAGGTCTTTTTAATGGTAATACAGGGTAGAAGAAAAAGTACATATTTTTTTATTTAAGAACCCTGTATATTATTTTACCATTAAAAAGATCTTTAAATGAGCTTTAAGAAAATACCACATTAAGTACATCTAACTTTATTAGTTTCGAAATATGGCCATCCAAATCAGGTATTTAGGTAATTTTTAAAGTACCGCCATTTTGTAATAGGTGAAGATATTGACTTCATATTCTAGGGTTATAAAGTACTCGTCAGGAGCTTTAAAATGATGTATCACTCGACCCGCCTTCTCATTTAAGAATTTTGGAGTGGTGGCCCTGGTGGTTAAGGGGATAAAGGGGCGCCGTCCAATTTTTTGTAAAAAGCGTTCCTCCCTCAATAAATATCTTGACGTCTTTCGGCGATTTTCTCAACTCTGTCTCGTTTCGAAGATAACTTGAGTGGAAAGTTTTAAATGAACACCCTGTATAGTCTTTAGAAATCAACAGTCAGAAAATCACAAAGTCTTATCAGGTTAACCAATAAAATTCTATTATGTAATATTTTATTACCCATCAGTCTTACTAAAAATATAATAAAGGTTTTTAAATGACTAAGATAGATTAATTTAATAATATGTACGTTCCCGAATTTCAGGTAATGTATATGATAATGATAAATAATGGTGTGTCTTTTATAAACATCACTTTCTGAACAATAAAATGTAGTTAACTGCCAATTACGCTTGTTTATGTTTTTTTTTAAATACTTAAGCCCATTGTAACTCTTTTTGAATAATATTATATATGTGGCAATTTTACTGACATTTTGTCTCAACCTATAGTAAATGAGGTTAAACAAAACTAAGATATCGCGGGCAATACCTTCTATCTGCATTTTAACCAAAAAAATTACATTGTTACAGATTTACAAAATTTAAAAATATAAAAAAGTTTTTGTTTTTTAATTATCACTAATCCGTTTTCTAGTTAGATGCTAATATATTTTTAAAAATTGTTACATTGTCTCATATTTATGAACAACAATAAAAATACCAGTTAGCGTGACATTAAGTTGTCATTTTGAAATTTAGTGCTTTATTATTATCAAAAAATCGTAGAGCGAAAAGCGATTAACCATGAGTTATACTACTGAAGAAAAAGTATTGATGATTAAATGGTACTACCAAGGAAATAGTTACCAAAAGGTGTCAGACATGTTCGCTGCTCAGTATCCGAATAGACCGATACCCGGAAAATCAACAGTCGATAGGACTATCAAAAAATTTGAGACCAAAGGCACAGTGATAAATAATTGCAGATGTAAAGCTAGGGAGTATCAAAGAGAAGAAAGTGTAAGAGATGATAGAGACTTGAAATTTTATTGCACGAGGTAGAAAAAAAGGAAGGTGAGTAGAAGGAAACTTCAGGATATCATAGGAAAAGATCAATCAACAGTGCTCCGCATTTTAAAAAAGGCATACAAATATGAAAGACATCAAGAGCTAAGGGATGGGGATGAAATACGACGGCAGGAATTATGTTTTGACATGATGGAAAGGGTAAACATGGACAGGGATTTTTAAGAAATATTTGTTTTACTGATGAGTGCACATTTACGTTAAACAATGAACCCAATCATCAAAATTACCGATACAGGAGCAAAGAAAACCAACACAGATTTGTCGAAACGAGGACGCAATATTCACAGAACGTAAATGTTTGGGGGGTGATTTTCGGACAACATATTATTGGACCATTTTTCTTAATCAAAATTTGAATGCAGAATTTTATTTGGAACTACTCGAAGAACTAATTTTACCCGCTTTAAATGATGTATCCAGGAAAATCAGGAAATTTGGTACCAAATGGATAGCTGCCCGGCACATAATACCCTGGCTGTTTGGGAATATTTACACAATGCTTTTAATGGAAATGTTATTGGTCTACATCACACCATAAATTGGCCAGCCAGGTCTCCTGATATTTCGCCAAATAACTTCTTCCTCTGGGGCCTATTGAAAAAGCATGATATACAAGGATAAAAATTACTCTAATCTAGATTAGTTAAAAAATGATATTTCTGCAGAATGCAATAAAATTTCAATTTACCAGTTAGCCAATGTAAGAAGACAACTTTATTGTTTAGCAGTCAATGGAGGAACATTTGAAAATGTTCTTAAATCTTAAGTTTATTTTCAACATATTAATTATTGTAATAATATTAAATATTTATTAAAGCATGTAAATACATATAAATGTCATAAGTTCTTGAAATTTGTTACTCTAGTTTAGTTTAACTTAACCTAATTCGTTTGTATAAATACAACTTTAATCTTTTCACTGTACGATTTTTTGATAATAATAAAGCACTAAATTTCAAAATGACAACGTTATGTAACGCTAACTGGTATTTTTATTGTTGTTCATAAATATGAGGCGATAATAATGTAACAATTTTTAAAAATATATTAGCATCTAACTAGCAAACGGGTTAACCGAAAAATCTAAAGTTTTTACCATGGACGTAGATTTGCATGCTCTTCAATAAACTTTAATAAAAATTTTCTCAAAAATAATTAGGGGAGTCAATAATTGACCCCATTAAAAATTACATGGGATTTCCTATGTCCCGCCCGGCGATGCATCACTCGGTACATTATAAGCATACTAAACATTGATTACAGTTTTCTTGTTAACTTAACTAACTAACTTAAGTATAAATAAAATTATTGTATTCTAGCGTTTTCTAATCAAATCCACAAACCACAAATCTGCATAATACAGCAATAAACACCAAAGTAAAATTCAACTACTAATAAAAATAATTACCTACCGCAAGCTGATTACCATATTTATCCGGTGTAATACGTATAATTTCCATCCATTATTCATTTAAACATAAAAACAAACACGACAGGAACCTAATTTTTAAAAATAGGCAAGTATAAACAAACAGCCAGACTTTCGGTCGTAATTAAAAATTAAATAAAACAACCTGATGATAATCTAAAATTAGAAAGCGGGAAATACACTCTCCGAGACACTCTCCACAAAATTATCGCATATACTCGATTTTTTCAATAAGCCTCGAAACAAAAATACTTTAATTTATATAGCCATATACTTTTAATAATTAAGTTATCAAGGCAACAAAAAAATGAAAATGTTGAGGAAATGTGAAGGTATATCTTTGGCGTAACCGATATTATTTACTGTTAACAATAAATCCCACAGGATAATTAAGTTTTGAATAAAAAAATTATACAGGGTGTCCAAGAATATGTGGGCAATCTCTCGGATTCATATAGAACACATAAAAATAAGATGACAAGTGCATATAAAATATTTTCCCAAAGTCCCTCTTTACAGAGATATGTGTCCTTAAAGGAAGATATGTGTCCTTAAAGAACGCCACTGAAAGTAGGTTTTTCTTGAATAACTTTTATATCACTTGGTATAATGAAATATTTGTTTAATATGATAGATGCAAGTTAGGACTCCTTAAAATGATATTAGAGACATTTTGCACCTCTTAAAATAACAGACGTTTTTTGGCCTCCTTATGGTTATCGTTATTAAACATAACGATTACGGCAGCAGTTTTAGACAGAGATTTTGCAGTCTCTTTTAGGAAATATATCTTGCGTCTGCGCTTTCGACACATAACCTTATTTTTGCCTGTGGTTCACTCATTTTAAAGTTAACGAAAAATCAGTATTTACTTTTATTCTTCATAAGATATAAATCCATATTTAAATATATGCAAACACTTCTGTTGATTTCGTTTTTTAATGTAGATGCAAACAATACAGTATAAGCAAAACACAAAAAGTAAGGTTAGGTTTGGTAGTAGAATAAAAAGCAAGTGTGCCAGATTGTAACATCTAAATTAATTACTGATTTAGAACATCCGTAAAAGTGCAAGTCCGTTTTAATTTCTTAACACTATTTGATTTTTATTACTGATATAGATTTTTCGCTAATTATAAAGGGTGCAAAATGTCTCTATTCTTGTAAAACATTTTCCTTCCTTAGTTCACCCAGGGGGACTAACCCTTACACAATAATACATCAGGGGTATTGATCAGACAAATAATAAAACCGTTGGGCCTAGTAAATATTATAATAGAAATTTCAAGTACTCAAGGATTTTGTTATTTATCTTATCAATACCCCAGCTTAATGAAAAGATTGGTGCGATCTGGTAGCTAGGACTTACCGAATTAATTTTTAGGTTTTAGTATAGTAAGAACATTTTTAAAGCGCAAATTCGGTACCCTTTGAAAATAATACAAAAAAAACATAAAAAGGCCGCCTGCAATCGGACTATTTTATACAAAGGCGCCGCTATCCTTTACAGCGACGCGCCGATACACTATGGGATAGAAATCCATTATTTTGGCCAAAAAGCAACTTTGAAATTTTAATGGCTCATGCTGTGTATTTGAAAGTAGATACTCCAAACTACATGTACGCAAAATTATAAAAGGATATGACGACTTCTATTGGGGTAATAAGAAACTTGAAAATTTATTTTAAGTAAACATAAATATACAACATTTAATCTACTTAGTTTATTATTAGCCTTGTTTACTAAAAAAGTAAAAGAGTTTAAACAATAAGAGCTATTGTTGTGTTTCCGATGCAGTCTCGCGAAGTCTCGCTACTTTTGTCAAACATTTTTTTACCTTTTTCTTTATCAGTGTTTGTACTTACAATTGCTTTCCTACTTTTTGCTACTGAGTGTAAGGACAGATACAAGATTTTTATAATTTACAAGGATTTCCATTTTAAAATTTAATATGTTTTGTCCTACACTGTATATCCTAAAAGATAAAAGCAGTCTGATGAAAGATAAAGATTCTACAAAATTTACCCAACAAAACAGTGTTTTTATTTATTTTATACGTTAAAAATTAAAAAAGTTGGGAAGATGTATCTCTATTACGCTTTTAATAATAATTTAAAATTATTTCTCAGATTTGGATGGTCATATTTCCGAAACTAATTGAGATAGACACATAATAATATTCAGGGTTTTCCATTTTAAAAAATCATACCCATTGTCGTACCCTGTATATCATATGAGATAATAATCATCCGATTACTAATTAGAATAATACCGAATTAACCAAACAAGCTGACATTTTAGTTTATTTTGTACAATAAAAAAAAATGTTAAGGGGGTGTAAATTTATAATAACATATTATAATAAGTTTTAGGTTTCCAAAAAGCATTTTTGTAATAATTTATAATATTTTTCCAGTAAAAAGCACCTCATTTTAAGTTAGATTGGTAAGTTTCAAAATTTTGACCAAAAAATTAATTTTTATCCCATAGTGCGATGACCAGCTGCATCAACCGGCATATCATAAAAGAAATATAGCAAAGGCGGCCGCGAAGACAAGCATGCCGATTTATTTGCTTTAAACTTTTTGTGATTTTTTTTCTTATCAAAGAGCACCGAATTTACATTTTTAAACTGTTCCTTCTAACAATAAAACCGTTTAACAAAAAAATATATATAATTTATTATTATTGATAACTTAATTAATAAAATAAAAATGGTCATTTAAACTTAAGATTTATTTTTTGAACCTTATGGAAAAAATCGAGCATATGTATGTGATTATTTTTGTGGGAAGTGTAATTAGAATTTATAAATTATCTATACAATAAAAGCTCATCCGCCATTTATCTCTTTGCGTATTTTGTTTAAATTATGCAAACCAGAACACAAGGATTTTTACGGAATTACAAGTCGTTTAGATAGTTGATAGACAAACAATTTGTCTTGCGGCTGGACAAACACAATAAATGTAGCGGCAATAAAGAACCGTTTTGAATTTCCATTTAGCTTCGCCAGTATGTGATTTTTGTTATGTTATAAATAAAAGCGCTTGGTATGTTGGCTTAGTGGCCTCAATTTTTGACGAGGAAAACGGAATACATAATACTTAGTCGTATACGTGTAAAGAGAACTAAGAAAAAAATCACAGAACTGTAAATAAATAGTAACGAAAAAAAGAATTACGAAATATAGTATAAATAAACGATCTATGGTCACCATATTAAAAATGTATAAGACTACAAGATGTCAATATCATCCAACACAAGAAGTAATTTACAAAGATTATAAAAAAGTTATAATCACATTAAAGTTGGTGAAGCGCGCTCACTGCGATGCAAAAATGCCTCTTGGCTTAATCTCAAAAGGAAATAACCAATTCGGTTTACAGTGAAAGGAAACTAATCCAAAAAATTAATTACTATAAGCACCTCGAGAATTAAAAGACGTTTTTATTTCCCTGTATATGCAGGGGTATCCAACAAGGATTAAATAGAGCCATATTTGTGCTTCTACTCTCATTTTAAAATATGTGTTTTATTTTTCCTTGTATAATAATATACAGGGTTAGTAGAAAAAAACCGTTAAATATAAATGAACCAAATCTTGTGCCAAGGGATAACTAAACATAAAGAATTCAAAAATTGTATTTGCAAGGTTGCCAAGTTTATAGCTTTTTCTCTAGGTTGGGGAATTTTCAAATTTTAAATTGAATACCCTATTTTTTGTTATTGTTATCAATTGCTTATATTAACTTTATTATGACCTGATATAATCAGTTGCCAATTTCGAAGATCAAGCTTGAATACAGAAACGACCGGAGATAGTCAATTATCTCAAAAACGATCCAACCAAAATTTGTCAAAATTAGTACTGGGGAGTAACTGGACATTTTTAAATTAGGAATTTCATTTGCAATGTTTCATAATTAAATTTTCTTAATCCCATTTCTTGACTTTTTTTAAAGAATTTTAAAAACGTCGCAAAAATGCCATTCATGAATTTAGAAGGTCCAGTTTCACCCCTGTACTAATTTTGACGAATATTAGTTGGATCGTTTTTAGATAATTGACCATATCTAGCCGTTTTTCTATTAATTTTGAAAAAGCATGATGACATTTCTCCAAAATTGACAGAATTAAAAAACGATAATATCACGTCATATTTAAGTTGATACAAGAAATTGATTACAATAATAAAAAAATTGGGTATTCAAAATATTAAAATTCCTAACCTACAGAGAAAACTATAAACTTGGCAACTTTGCAAATACATTTTTGTAATTCTTCATGTTCAGTTACCCTTCGGCACAAAATTTGGTTCATTCATATTTGACGGTTGCTGAGATAATCCAGCGTTTCGGTTGTTTCTACTAACCCTGTATACATAATAATATGAACATCTCCATATGTTTATTTTTCAATAACAATGATTTTGTATTTATTTTAAGTAAAAACAGAAGTAATTTTATTATTATATTCTTTACTTCGACGCACGCATTAAAAATAATCAACTCAACAGTCTAGTCAGTGCTTGTCTAAAGTCAGGACCCCTCCCTCTTAAATTTTGAATTGTTTGGTATTTTTCATGAAAATTTGAGGACTTTAGTAAAACAATTTAAACCAAATTTAGGGCAAGAAATTACCAATATGAATGTCAAACTGACAGCTAGGCACCATTTTGCAAAAAAATTAAATAGAAAGGGGGATCTTCTAGTACATCATTTTAAAGCTCCTGATAAGTACTTTATAACCCCGGAATATAAAGTCAGTACCTTTACCTACCACCAAATATCGGTTTTTAAAAATTACCTGAATACCAGATTTGGATGGTCATATTTCCAAAACTAATAAATTAAGGTATACTTAATGCGGTATTTTCTTAAAGGTCTTTTAGATATTTTTTTAATGAACATATAATATACAGGGTGCGTCATTAAAAAAATCTATACTTTTGTCCTTCCCTGTATATTATTATCAATATCACCATTAAATAAATCCTTAAACAGCTTTAAGAAAATACCACAGATGTATCTACCTTTATTAGTTTCGGAAATATGGCCATCCAAATGAGGTATTCAGGTTATTTTCAAAGGACCACCATTTTGCAGTAGGTGAAGGTATTGACTTTATTTTCTGGGGTTATAAAGTACTGGTCAGGAGCTTAAAAATATTATGCCACAAGACCCCTTCTTTCCATTTTTCTTCTTAGAATGGCGCCCAGCTGTCAGTTTGACATTCATATCTGTCATTTCATGTCTAAAAGTTGGTTTATGATGTCTTACCAAAGTCCTTAAATTTTCATGAAAAATACCCAATAGTTTAAAAGTTAGGTGGGGAGGGGTCCAGACTTTAGACAAGCATTGTAGAGTTTGACAGAGTAATAATTAGTATTTCTTTTATATTGTATTTTTAGTCAATTGTATACTAATCTTCCTATTTTTCGATTTTCTATCTGACTGCATAGTTTTTATGCAAAAGTGAAGGAAATATATAACGCAGTAACTTCGTTCTTGACAGCTGAAAAGTAATAATGCTTTGTCTTCAATTTTTCGGAAAATTTGTTTAAATTTTGGAATTCCGCACAACTTCTTTATGACGCACCCTGAGAAATCAAATTCCGTTTCAGTCAATTCTTCCTCCATTTTATTAAAATTTTATTTAACGCAAGAATTTACAACTATCTGTTTTAGAAATATAGCCGACGTCTTTATCAATTTAAAAACAGTCCTTTTTTTAAGCCACCCTGGATATTCAACATACAAATATTTTTGTCGAAATTTATTTTCTCACCAAGCAGGAGTATTTCGAAAGAAGCAATTTTTTCGTTATAATTAAAATGTTTTCCACTAAAATCCCACTTGGTAAGAACTTCCAAAAACACGCCGTTTATTCGTAGTAGTAGTCACTTTTAACAGTCCTTTGCTCCTATCTTTATATGGATTTTTTTATTTTCCGATTTGCTTAAAAAATCCCATCTTATATCTCATTAGTTTTTCAATCAGGTTTTACGGCCTCTTTACGGGTTTTTGGCCCGAATTCGCCCATTCAGCCCGCGTATTTGTCTAGTTTCCTACTTGAGCCGTCATTTTTCATTCAAGTCACGTATCTTATGCACACTGTAAATTGCGGGATTACGTGCAAAGTGGTCAGACTGCCATATCTGCTAAAACACCTACTTCCACCGGCTTTATTTAAACACGCCATGAATCATTACTTTATATCGCGTGGCGTCCCTTTCCTGTCAGGTTTTTTATCTTTACTTAGAACTTTTCTACACATATGAAAATTCAAATTAACACAACCAGGTCTAGCATGATCTGCCCCTTTAAAAAAAATAGTTATGGCTAAAACTATCTAAGATTTACATAGAGAAGTGCTCAAAAGAGTTATTTGGTTTCTAATCTTAAAATACTCTAAATTTTTAGGCAACCCAATCAGTGCCGGTTTTAGCAGTAATGGCGCCCTGGGAGAGATTTCCGAGATGCCCCTACGCTACTCAAACCCGTATTTCTGGATTAAATAAAGGTTTTTACCTTTAAAATCGCGCGCCTCTTCATTAAGGAAAAGCTGGTCAATTTATTGCGCTCTTTTATCCTTAATCTACGCTTTTACGCCTCTACATTCACGAAAAATCCACACATTTCAATAAACTTTATGGTGCCTGCGGCGCCTCTTTTTTCTAGCGCCCTGGCGGGCGCCCAACCGCACCCTACCCTAACGCCGCTACTGAACCCAATGGCGATACCATTAAATCATATATTTGATATAAATATGGATTTCGCCACAAAAGATCTACAGCAATCTTCTTTCCTTCGTATCACACTGCTGGAATAAGTCTCTTGAGTTTCTAGGTGAGTCCCAGATCGTTGCTCTTGATATATCCAAAGCTTTTGACCAGGTCTGGCATCCCGCACTTCTTAATAAACTTCTCTCCTATGGTCTTTCAACTAAACTCTGTACTTGGCTCTCTAGTTATCTATCTGATAGACGTATATCAGTTATTGTGGACGGCCATTCTTCAAGCTTTCACCAGGTTAATGCTGGAGTGCCTCAGGGCTCAGTTCTGGCACCAACATTGTTTCTTCTTCACATCAACGACCTTCTATCGTCCACAACTAATTCCATTCATAGTTTGGCCGACGATAGTACCCGTCACTCCTGTTTTCAGGTTCCTAAACCCATCACTAAACCTGATTTGGACAACAAACGCAGAGCGATGCAGATATCTCTTTCGCAGGATCTTAATTTAATATTGGACTGGGGCGGCAAAAATCTCGTCCACTTTAATGCATCCAAAACACAATCATGTTCCTTGTCGCGAAAAGAGTTACCAAATACTCATCCTCTACTTATGAGCGGCCAAGTTTTACAGAGCAAAGACACCTTCAATCTTGTGAGCGTCACATTTGAGAATAACCTTAACTGGCATAAACACATTGTATCTATAGCCACGGCAGCTTCAAAAAGCTTGGATTTTTCTTTCGAGCCAAAAAGTATTTTTCCCTTTCTAATTTATACATTTTATATGTGTCCCAAATCCGACCTCCCTTGAAGTATTGTTCTCATATCTGGGGCATGGCTTCCCCACAACCCTAAGCATTCTGGATTCTATTCAAAGAAGAGCTATTCGTTTCACTAATGATCATTCACTTACAGAAAGGCTTCCCTCTCTTGCCCATCGTCGGGCTGTGGGGGATCTATCGCTTTTTTATAGGTACTTCCATGGCTTCTGCTCTGAAGAATTGTCCAGTATAGTTCCTCCACTCACGGTTCCCAACAGAGAAACTCGTGGTTCCGCGCGTATGCATCCCAATAGGGTCCAACTGGACAGGCCCCGAACTTCCCACTTTGATCGTTTCTTTATCCCTAGAGTTTCTAGAATGTGGAACCTGCTGCCCGCGAAAGTCTTTCCTTCTCCCCAAATCTTCAAGTATTTAAGTCCCGTGTCAACAAACTCTCTCTTACCTCGCTTAAGACACCACGGTACGTTAGTATTTAGGCTTTTAGTCTTCGTGGTTTGTCCAAAGTTAAAAATAATAATAAAAATAAAGCGGTTTTTATCCGATAAACAGATGGGTGAAGGTCGCTTTCTATTCAGATCTTAGACTATTAAATCCAGAACTATTATCGCCAATAAAAAGCCTACAAGGGGGCCATATGGAGAATTTTTCGAAATATTTCTCGTACGTGTAAAACCGCTTTTATTTTTATTTGTTTAACTTGCTGTTAATGGCAGCTTTTCTTTGACATGGGTCGTTATTATCTAACTTGCACAAATAAATTATTCCTACTATTTGCTCAGAGTTAAGACCCCACGGAAAACGAAAACGACTTATATGAAAAACAAACAAGGAAATTGCGAACAGAATTTGGGTCGCATGTAAATTATACTCGATTGTACTTGTTTTATAAAATTAACAATAAATTCAATAAATGAGCCATTTTACCTACTTTATAGGGACCAAATAAAAAATATTTATAAAAATATACGAGGTGTTTGGACATGGCGTGTACAAAGAAAAACCCTTTTGGCAAAACCACAAATTCCTTAGCCCAAAATATTAAGATTTAGTTAATTAAACAATCCACATACAAACCGTTATGTTGACGTTTAAACAATGTATTATACGTCAAAGTTGTCACCAATTATTACCGCGGTTATAATCTCGATGGATTGTCATGTATTACCTGCGCGAAACAAAGTTACATTTCATGGGCGAGAAAACGAGTTTGTGCGCAAGTCAATCAAGGGTAAACGCACCTGGCGCCAAACAGACTATCCGCATTATCGGAAAGAATTTGTCGACGGCGTCCTGGTTTTCTGTTCGAAGTACGATAGCTAATGAGCGTCACAGTCAGACCGCGGACGGAGGTACGGAGTGCCGGTGTTTGTATTTTGCCACGGCTTTTAAGTGCGCATGTTCGTCCACCCATTCATTTGTTTACTGCGCGAGGTCGTAAAAATCCGAAAAATGCTTCTTGCCACTGCGGATCTAAATGTAAGTTATCTATGGTAGGTACGGGGTAGTTGGCTGTGACGCTGCATTTGTTGTCAAGGCCAACTAGAAGCAAAAATAATCCGTATTTAAAAGCATTGTTAAAATAGATAAATATTAAATTAATAATATTTGGAAAACTATAAATTTTGAAATGGACATCCCTATACAAACCTATCGCTATTTTTGATGCTTATTAGGATGAGGTAAAAAAAAAGATAGGGTTTCCATTTTTAAAAAAGGTTTTTGTCGTAATGATTTTTAACGATTATTTTTGACCACTCTGTATTTATTAATTGTGAAAATATCAATACAGTCTGCTAAAGTAGTTATTCTCTACGATAAATCCAACCCCAACTTATACTAAAGGCTTTTGTTTAGATAAAATTGATGGTTATGTAATGGGTTGCAAACGTCATTTTTGACATAAAATTTAAAAATAAGTCAAAAACGGTTGGACTTAGGTATAGAACATTATACAATAATTATGTTTAGAATTTAAAGCAGAATCTAAAAAATAAATAATATATAGGGTGTCTCGTTTAAAATAAGGAAGTTGACATTAACTTCCGGTATAACCGGAAGTGGCCGAGCCGTTAAAATATTTTAGTTGTATGTCCCCCACAGACTTTATATTGTTACCAATTTTTTAAAATGTTTCAAAGCTTACTCTTTGAGAAATCGATCGGACATAGTTCTCGGTGGGACACCCTGTATATTTTCAATTCTAAATTTGGCAATACTACCTACACTTTTACCTGTATATTTATTAAACTAAATAATAGAACAGGAAACAATTTAACCAACCAGAACTAATCAATTCCGTTGGAAATGCAATATAGCTCGATAAATAATTCAATTATTTAGTATATCAGGTATGTCTATTACAACAAAGGTGTATTTTATGCCGAGTCGATAGAGAAATCTGTCCGTGTCTCTTTTTTATTAAAAATATTATTATTGAAGGTTTGAATTCATTAAGAAAGGCGACTGGCTTAATAAAAATAGTCTTTATCTCTTAAATTTAACTGTTAAAAACAAACATACCTTAATAATAATAATAATAAACGTTATTGTTATAGAAAACATTTACATATTTTTGTAAACAAAGCATAATACATAGACATATCCACACTGCCATTTTGCCTACTTTATAGACACCAGACACCAAGTAGGAATATTATTTATAAACATATACAGGGTGCTTAAACTTCTTGGGCTTAAACAGAGACTAAAATGGAACAAAACCAGATTTGTTTAATTTGTAAATAGCAAGCAGTTCAATCAATCAATAATAGCTTTGTTCGCGGGTCTAGTAATGAACCGGTTCTGAACCAGAACCGAACTGGTTTAGAATTGTTTTAAAGCGCATGTCTAGTTATTTATTAATTCGGAATTTTTATTTACCGCGAACGATTTTCTATACAGCTGAGGATGTATTCTAACCTAGCCTTTTGATTAGGATTTTTCATGGTTAAATTGGATACTAAACAAAAAAAAATAAATTTAAACAAAAAGGTAAATTGTTATACTGTCGAATGCCACTCGAGGTCTCTCGGCGGAAGACGAGGGATTCCTGCCTCCTCTCGTTTTTAACATATGTATGTGTATTTAACTAAAGATAAAATTCAAACAACAAGAAATGGTAAAATCTTGTAATATTGTCTATATTTTTTAATTAAATCTTTATTTATTTTATTGCATACATACATTCATACGGAATACAATTAAAAATCCTTTGTTTATATACGCTCAGAATCACAAAAATATAAAAAAAAATATTCAACAGGTATATTAACCCGCATAAAAAGTGGCAAAAACAAATAAACTGTAATACAACGGTTTATTTCTGTACCACAAAAACAGAAAACAGCTGACCATGTCGACAATACGCATGAAATTCCAAACTGAACTTTTAGTTCCAACAAAAATCCCAGGACTGCTAATCAGGTTACGAACCGGTAACGAACTGATTCCATTGTAACCCGCGAACACAGAACTGTTACTAAAAATTCAGGATTTTACTAACCGCGAACGCTGCTTTTTCACTGCGCATGCGAATAGTACCAGAACCGGTTCAGAATCAAACCCGCGAACAAAGCTATTAAATAATTGTGACCAGGCGGCAAGGACATTGGGTGCACAAGAGCCAGTGCACCCAAAGAAGTCAAATCTATGGGTTTAATGCACCCATATAAAACTAATTATTATGTCTGTTAGAGTAAAATGAAAAAAAAACAAATCTTTTTGTTACACTCCTAAAAATCTGCCTCTGAATATACAAAAACTTGTGTTAAAATTTGAACGCCTTAACTTTTTATCCTCAGGTTTCTCCGAGGGTTCCTCATTGGGTATAAAATTTGCAAAATATCTTAATTGAATTGAATTGGACATAATACCTTTGCATTATTTAATTTAAAGATTTACTTTAACCAGGTAACCCCTAAATATTTTTGTGGTTAATCTTTTTCTGATTTCTTGCGTTATAAAGTAAATTTGTTTAAAATAAGATTTACTAAGAAATGCCTCAGTTCCTAATTATAAAATTGTTTTTACTCTTTGTAAGTTAAAATAGTATTGAATTTTTGTTGTATTAGAAAATGTATACTTTTTATTTATCACATATTTATCTAAAACAATTAATTTTTTTTATCTTTGGACAATCCACGAAGGCTGAAAGCCTAAATACTAACGTACTGTGGGTGCTTTAAGCGAGGTAAGAGGGAGTTTGATAACACGGGACTTAAAAAACTTGAAGATTTGTGGGAAAGGAACGATCTCCGCGGGCAGCAGGTTCCACAATCTAGAAACTCTAGGGATAAAAAACGAACGAAATGGGAAGTTCGGGGCCTGTCCAATTGGACCGTATAGGGATGCATACGTGCGGCACCACGAGTTTCTCTGTTGGGAGCTGCAAGAGTAGGGACTATACTGGATAATTCGTCGGAGCAGAAGCCGTAAAAGTATCTACAGAAGAGCGATAGATCTCCCACAGCTCGACGATGGGCAAGAGAAGGAAGTCTTTGAGTAAGTAAAGGATCATTAATAAGACGAATAGCCCTTCTTTGAATGGCATCAAGATTGCTGAGGGTTGTAGGGGATGCCATTCCCCAGACATGAGAACAATATTCTAGAGAGGGTCGAATTTGGGACACATACAAAATGTATAAATTGGAAGGAGAAAAATACTTTTGGCTCGGAAAAGAAATCCAAGCTTTTTGAGGCCGCGGTGGCTATAGATACAATGTGTTTATGCCAGTTAAGGTTATTTTCAAATGTGACGCCCACAAGGTTAAAAGTGCCCCGCTCTGCAAAACCTGGCTACTCATATGCAAAGGGTGAGTGTTTGATGATTTCTTTCGCGACAAGGAACATGATTGTGTTTTGGATGCATTAAATTGAACGAGATTTTTGGCGCCCCAATCCAATATCAAATTGAGATCCTGTGAAAGAGATATCTGCATCGCGCTGCGTTTGCCTTCCAAGTCGGGCTGAGAGATTGGCTTGGGAACCTGAAAAGTGAAGTGAAGGGTCGTTGATGTGAAGATGAAACAAAGTTGGTGCTAGTACTGAACCCTGAGGCACTCCAGCATTAATTTCGTGAAAGCTTGAAGAGTGCCCATCAACAATGACTGATATACGTCGATTAGAAAGATAACTGGAGAGCCAAGAGCAGAGTTTAGTTGGAAGACCGTAGGAGGGAAGTTTATTAAGAAGTGCGTCATGCCAGACTTGGTCCAAAGCTTTAGATATATCAAGAGCAACGATCTGGGACTCACCTAGAAACTCAAGAGACTTGTTCCAGTTATGTGGAACGAAGGAAAAAAGATCTGCTGTAGATCTCTTGTGACGAAATCCGTATTGCCTGTCATGTAAAATGTTATGTTTTTCTAAATACCTAAGAATTTGCGAGTTAATGGATTTCTCCATTATTAAATCAAAAGTAAAAAATGCCATAATTTATAAACCATTAAATTTTTCACAAATGATTGCGATTTCTAGAATGGCCTAATATTCCTAGATTTACGCCCTGGCACTCAAGTAAATAAAACTCAGATTATAGTCTCGCAAGTACGGCAACGCCGATATCTACCTGTCTGTTTTATTACTCTTCAAATAATAACAGTCAGGTAAAAGATGTGTCTGTTCCTTCAGGTAGTCGTTTAACGCCTTTTTCACACCTCTTTAGACATTTTTCTCAAAATAAACCCACGCTAAATTTCTCTTAAATTATTATTTAAAAAGGTAAACGTAATTATAATAATAATAATTATTATATGAATATATGCTTACCTTCAATGCAAACTACATGGTCCCTGATCTGCTGTGCAATAATTCCGTCCGGTATGAGATCTATCAGATCGTAAATGGCATAAATTGAAGGATGTACACTTTCGAATCTCTGAATTTCCTGCCGGATCGCGAGCGAATTGTTCAAATACGAACCCGCTAAATGCACTCTAGAGTTCATTTTTAACTGGTACTTCTTTCCAGGATTTTAAGCTATATAGAAGTAAACATAATACCCCTGTTAGCTTAGTAAAATTAAAGGGTCATTGTCGGAATCTCACGGAATAAGCTGAAAATCTGTACATACCTTTATTTTGGTACAAAAATACTCTCCTGAAAATCCCCTATGATATCGTGTAAGGAACTCGAATTATGACAGGTCAAATGTCAAAAAAATAGTTTTTTGCAATATCTCGTTTCCTTTACCTTTAATTGCAATTATAATTAATATAAAAGTAGTATAACATAAAATTCTTTACAAATTTAATTCTAGGCATTTCTTTGTCACACCAACGGATCCGATAATAGAAGGCGCAGAGTGTAAAGCACATTACTGTATGTACAGTTGGGGTCATAAAAACCGTCCACCCAGTTTATTCTTTTAACGGGTTTGTTTCACTTCCAAAAGTTACGTAAAATATTTTTAATTTTTTATTACATCATTTTTTCACAGAAAAAAATTAATATATATTTTATGGCAGAACTTATTAAAACGGCCCCGTAAACTGGAATCCCCTTTAAAAACCACGT
>JACEGR010010624.1:0-18209 GCA_014170235.1 Listronotus bonariensis
GCCTCTAACAGAATTTTTAAATAAAGTATTTTTGTATATCAGTTATTGTGGACGGCCATTCTTCAAGCTTTCACCAAGTTAATGCTGGAGTGCCTCAGGGCTCAGTTCTGGCACCAACATTGTTTCTTCTTCACGTCAACGACCTTCTCTCGTCCACAACTAATTCCATTCATAGTTTCGCCGACGATAGTACCATTCACTCCAGTTTTTAGGTTCCTAAACCCATTACTAAACCTGATTTGGAAAACAAACGCAGAGCAATGCAGATATCTCTTTCGCAGGATCTTAATTTAACATTGGATTGGGGCGCCAAAAATCTTGTCCACTTTAATGCATCAAAACACAATCATGTTCCTTGTCCCGAAAGAGTCACCAAATACTCATCCTCTACTTATAAGCGGCCAAGTATTACATAGCAAAGACACCTTCAATCTTGTGGTAGTCACATTTGAACGTACCTTAACTGGCATAAACACATTGTATCTATAGCCACGGCAGCTTCAAAAAGCTTGGATTTCTCTTTCGAGCCAAAAATATTTTTCACCTTCTAACTTATACACTTTATATGTGTCCCAAATCCGACCACCCTTGCAGTATTGTTCTCATATTTGGGGCATGGCATCCCCAACAACCCTGAGCATTCTGGATTCTATTCAAAGAAGAGCTATTCGTCTCATTAATGATTCTTCACTTACAAAAAGGCTTTCCTCTCTTGCCCATCGTCGGGCTGAGGGGGATCTATCGCTTTTTATAGGTATTTCCATGGCTTCTACTCTGAAGAATTGTCCAGTATAGTTCCTGCACTCACGGTTCCCAACAGAGAAACTCGTGGTTTCACGCGTATGCATCCCTATACGGTCCAACTGGACGGGCCCCGAACTTCCCACTTTGTTCGTTCTTTTATCCCTAGAGTTTCTAGAATGTTAAACCTGCTGCCCGCGGAGGTCTTTCCTTCCCCCAAATCTTCAAGTATTTAAGTCCCGTGTTAACAAACTCCCTCTTACCTCGCTTAAGACACCCACGGTATGTTAGTATTTAGGCTTGTAGTCTTCGTGGTTTGTCCAAAGATTTAAAAAAAATACAGTAATGTATAATGTTACGTCTTCTAAAAACCAAAAATGTTCTAAAAATATATCTTTTTAAGGGTCTTAAATAACAACTTCTGTAAAAACTGCTTAAAGTGATACTTTTTTTTACGAATGGGAAGATTGACAAGGCAAGCCATCAGGCAAGTGCGACAATCCTATAAGTAAAAAAAACACTTTATGCGTGTAACTGAATACTACCGGTATGGAAACCAAACCATCGACCATACACAAATCAAGCGCTGAATCCCTTCCACCGACCTGCTATGTACTCCCCTAAAATTTACCACTGCAACGAACGCTCAGATTTCAGTTAGGGGCTTCCTTCGGCCCACCGTTTCTGCCTTTCGTTGGACGACGATGCGAGAAACACAAATCCCACTACGAATACTTACTATCATAGAGTAAGGAAATTATAAGAGATTATCATGGAATAGCCGATTTAAGGACAGGTCATGCGAAAACTCCCACTATAATTTTATTCGTTTCTCGTTGAAATACCGCAAGTTAGTCATTTCAGTAAGCTTACGTGTCTCCCCACCGCTGATGTTATACGAGGCGAGGCTTCGACCGACGCATTTAAAGTGTAAACTGGAAAAATGACAAGCCTGCCGCAAAAGCGGTACGAAAATTTTAGCATGCCATGGTTTCTCTTATTCGTAGGTATGTTACTTTATGTTACTATGCTTTTAATTCCCTATGGTCGGCCAGTTGGTTTCCACACCTGTATATTTTTTCTACCACCGTATTAATTTTAAAACTCTTATTTTTAAGGCTGGTTTTCCGCGCCCAGCGCAAAAATATAGCCTTAGACTGTGTTTATGTTGGAGCCGTTTTCAGTGACGTTAGCAGCGCGGCTCGACCAAAGTAGTCTTATATTAATGTAACATGAAGGTTGGTTTTGTCTATCGCGCTGCTAATCTCGTTTCTCGCCGTTCCAACATAAACACACCCTTAGGCTACGGCCACGATACCAAGCGTCTGCGGCCAGCGGAAACCGTATAATGTGAGAGCGCTGCCTTTGATCTTTATGATAGCATAAAAAAATATTTTAAAATCAGGCGGCTTCAATATAGGTGAGCTAAAAGCCCTACCGCTGCCGCTCGAAACAAACAAATATTATCTGCGGAGCGTTTCTAATGTATATAAACTGGTTTAAAGACGCTGTTTACCACAAAATATTGCAGTCACTGCCGGCAACATGAAGAGATTTGATACTTTACGCTCGACGTTTCCGCTTGTTATCGTAGCCGAGGCCTAAGTCATATCTATTTAATTTAAGTACAAACTATCAAAAATTTTTAATAACACCTTATTTATTAAAAAAAAAACTTGAAAAGAATAACACGTTACCTATAATTAATTCGTTTATTTTAGAAACCAGCCAATTGACATTTTTGCTGAAAATGACATTTACAGCGATTTTTAATTGTATTATGTAAACTCACGTTTTTGTGTTTTGGGGGGAAGTTTCATATTTCCGGGGATCTAATAACAAAAAAATATTACCGCCAAAAAGTTTATGACGCTTAAAATTCAAATAAACGACTACTCTAAGATTACATTCATACTTATGATTTGACCACCGAATTTAATTTGGTAAATTTCTCCGGGAGGGAATTTTTTTGCTTCGAAGGGGATTATCTCCCCCTCGGGCTACTTTCTGAATCTAAGGCTGGTTTCTGAACTAAATTTTATGCTCGTTTTTTGGTAACCCTGTATATGTAATTCAACAAACACGTCTTGTTGTAACAAGCATGCCGAAATATTCTTTAAAGTCAGTTAAACAGAACGTTTTACCACTGTATTTCTTAAAAGTTAAAACATTTACAATATAGGGGTACTTGTACTTCAAATAAAACACCCTGTATAGACCTGGCCATACAGGAAATTATTTTTAAATTCAGATATCTCGAAAACTGCTACTTAAATTCCCTTTTACTACCTTTTTATGTAAAATATAATAAATAATACAAATTTGTGTCTAAAAATTACATACCTACAGAATGGCACAAAAAGTTATTTTGTTTGTAATTGTGCAAGATACCCCAGGTGCAAAATATAATTTGTCAATTTAATCACAAATTTGATCTCTTGACTTTTTTATTTGATTCACGGTTTTCGCGTAAATAAATGAAAAACCATTTCTCGGCATGGTCAAATCCCTATCTAATTAAAGAATAAAATATCGAAGGTAATTTTTAACTGTAGAATTTGATATTATTCATACAAAATGACCGTGCCGAGTAATGGTTTTTATTTATTTACGCGAAAACCATGCATCAAATAAAAAAGTCAAGAGATCAGATTTTTCAAACTTTGTGGGAATTTTAAAAATTATTTTTTTTTAGAAAAATGCAGTGGCGTACCATTTTTATTAAAAAATATTAACCTTAAACCCCTCATGGACGACATTGGTCATATTTAATTTTTTATATGTCAAAAATGTCCTCATAATTTTTTAAAAATATCTCAATTGGTAGAAAAGTTATTATAAAACACAATAATTTTTACAAATTTTAAACACCCTATTGTAGTTTGAAAACTAAGACGTTTAGGACAAATTTTATATGAAGGTCTCTGTTTGTCCCACCCTGTATAAGCCTTGAAAAAGGTCTCTTTTAATCTACTAGTTTTAGGTCCATCGACATAATAAGTCGAGTGAAACAGCAGTGACCCAAGATGTTTGATGATTGGTAATCGACCAAACAAAGCTCTATAAATTACGACGTACAGTGTGATAATGTTTAACATGGCCCACTGCATGTCCGTCTCTACTACATTAAGTTGTTTATTTATATTTGAATTTAAGAGCTGCAACAACAAATAAGTGGCCCAGAAAAAGTGCGTCGACTGCAACGAGTACAAAATGTCCTTGGAACCAGTTAAAAAATCTCGGTAAAACCATTAAAAATCGGATTAAGGTCAAATTATATGCCACTGTAAATTGTTTCAGTTGAAACAAGCTTATGATGCAAAAAGGTATTGTCAATTAAATTTTTTAATAACAATTAATCAGGCAAAAATTATTTACATAGAATATAAATTATTTTTTATTACATTGCTGTTTTGTAGTACACTGCTCTATACCTGCTCTAAAATTAATTAACTCCATAAAACTTGTTTCCTATGAGTGTTAATATATATTTTTTTAATATAGGGGTTTTGGCGTTTTCTTTAATAAATAAAATACTCTGTAAAAAAAGGATATATATGTCAATAAAAAGAAAATTTTGTAAAACAAATTATAAAAGTAATGTTTGGTAAAAAATATATAAAAAGTCAGGTAAAAGAAAAATTAATGTTTTTTGAAAATGATATAATCAATGGCTTATATTTCCATCTTATAAGCACACACAAGCAAAATGTGGCTTTAAATAGGTAACGTCAGTCGCGCAACTAGAATTTAATTATTATTTTTTAAAATCTAAATGGTGGGACATGGGACTCACACCTAACATATACCATATGCTATTGGCCTTAAGAGAAACAATTTGGTAATAAAAAATATTTTGGAATTTGCGCAAAAAAGTATTTTTTTGTTAGCCCCCCCAAGAAAAAATAAACATTTTTAAATGCAAATCCTCCATTTTATTGGCAAGCGTAGCTATCACCGTATCAGCCGTATCAATGGTACGGGGCCCCCGGGCTACAAGAGCCCACAAGCGTGTGAAAGCAAAAAAATAGGTGCTGAAAAGCGGTCGGCTAAATCGGAAAAGTGGGGCTTTTTCTTTTGATCTTCAAAAAAAAAAATGTTTGGGCCCTCTTACTCTTTGTGATACGGGGCCCCTCCTAGGCACGCTACGCCACTGATTTTAAAATAAATGAAACATTATCATTGAGATTTGCTAATTAAATTTGATTAAACTCATATCTTCTAATAAGAGCGGTAGTATATCAAATATGACCAAAAAGCACACAATAACCAGCAATATGGATTATTGATTTTAATTGACAGAGTCCCAAAGTTTTTGCTGATAAAGTTAGTTTTTTTTAAGTATTGTGTTTTAGTAATTATTAACGTTTCTTTAGATAATACATAAATATTATTAGTGTTTTCTTAAATTATTCTTAATAAAAATTCTTCTTCTTTTGTTCTGCTGATTTTTTGACTTTTTAAATTAATACCTATTTTTCTTTGGTAAGCAACCACAAAAAAAAAACATTTTATTTTTAAAATCTAAGAGGAGCATAATATTAGATCTGAGAAAACTATTTCAAATGTGTAAATCTTGGAAGATTAAAAGTCGTTATTTTAGGCCAACAGTTTACTTTTTGAACAATGTTTTAAGTTTATAAGCTAGTGCTTACCCTAAATTTATTTAATTTACCATTTATCAAAAGCAAATGCATATTTTTTCTTCCTTTTTTTTTAATTTATATTTGCGCAATTTTGTTTTATATATATATATGTGTATATATATATATATATATATATATATATATATATATATATATATATATATATATATATATATATATATATATATATATATATATATATATATATATATATTATATTTAAAATGATCAGATTTTTTAGTAAATATTGACTACAGTAAACAAAAACATTCAGAATAAACACTTAAAAAAAAAATTAAACCGATTTCAAACAAATAAATAAAACCCAATAAAAAGTTAAAGATAATAAATAAAAAAAAGTCGGGTAATACCTTATGGTTTCAAAGTATAAAAAGCTTTTGCTTATTTAGTTATTAACATTTATTAGTTTAGTGCCTATGTTATTACCCGACTTTCTTTTTATATATATATAAATTTTAGGGAAATAAGAACTAAAAATGAAAATTTAAATAGAATTATTTCTTGAAAACTAAACTTTAATTGTGAAATTACATATTTAGCATAAAGAATGGTTGTAAAATGTAAAAGAAGTGTATAATTTTAAGAAATATATAAAAATAGCACGCTTAAACTTACAAACCAAATAAATTATAGATTTATTTTGATCCTATTTAGTTGAAAGGTATTATAGTGTATAAGTTAATATTACCTATACCATAGAGTAAAGAAATTATGAGTTATCATGGAATAACCGATTTAAGGACAGGTCATGCGAAAACTCCCAATATAATTTTATTCGTTTGTCGTTGAAATACCGCCAGTTAGTCATTTCAGTAAGCTTACGTGTCTCCCCACCGCTGATGTTACACGAGGCGAGGCTTCGACCGACGCATTTAAAGTGTAAACTGGAAAAATGACAAGCCTGCCGCCAAGACTGCCGCAAAAGCGGTACGAAAATTTTGGCATGCCATGGTTTCTCTTATCCGTAGGTATGTTACTTTATGCCTATACTGAGAAAAGCGTAGTAGGATTTCAGTTTCCATAGGCCACTGTGCTTGGTCCATTTTATTCGATATCTACATACTTGTTTTTTTAGGTATGAGGAAGCAGATAAGATTGTAGGTTTTAATTAACAATAAAAATTTAATTTTTACAATACTGGATACTTACTTATTTTGAAATAAAATACTTTTGTAAAGGAAGCTTAAAAATGCTCGGCATTGCAGAAAAAAAATCTTAATCCTAAACATCTTTTTTCCACAAATTTTCAATATTGACAAAAATAACTGTACTTTCCTCTTAAGAAAAATTCAGAATTTTTAAGATATTTCATATACCTACCACCGAAAACAATAATTAATAGTGGATGGTTGAATTTTTTCGTAAAATTAATAATAGTTTGCCTTCTGGTACGAACTTAAGTAGTCACACTCTAATATTGGTTTGTACCTCAACTGGGTCAGTTATTTAGTGTTTAAGCCTTTTCATTTTTTCGTTTTAGTATAAGTTTTATCACTATTAATACTTTTTAAACTGTTCATTTGTCTGTCTTTTACAGTTCAAGGAAATTTTTTAAATATTCACAGAAATCCTCTATTGGTTCATTGTGCTTTTACCTCCAGAAAGATATTCATTAAATATATTTTAGGTATTTATATAAAATATTAATATATATATATAATATTTTGTTAAAAAAATAAATCTTACATAAAGTGTTAATTTGTTTTTATTCATAAAAAAAAACAACGTAAATAATTTTAAAAATAATTTATTTAAAAAAACCAATAAATTTACACAAATGTTGTTTCAATAATTTATATTTATAACACAGGTCACACGTAAAATTAAACCGAATAAAACACAAAACAAATAAACAACCACAACAATCACAAAACATCAGCCATATTGAAATATTAAAACTCTTTAACATTTATAACAGCCAATAGCACAGTTAAAAGAATATATATATTCTTTTAACTGTGCCAATAGCAAGCCGAAAAAAGAACCTGCTCTTTCGGTCGCTGAACACAATCAACTGTTTCTCTCTCCTTGTCCATTCTCTTTGGACGTTACAGACGGTCATGCAAAATTGTCACTTTTATCGATTTTGAATTTACCCCTGACGTTTAAGCATACACCATATAGAGGCAGCTTTGCCGCACGAACAAAGTAGATACGGCAGAGAGAAAACTATTCTAGTCTAGTGCCTTTCTCTCTTGCAATCCTAACTTGTTTTTTGATGGGACCACCGCGGAAGTGCAGTGAGTAATTGCGCAACATACATAGAAAAAAACATACAGGCGATTTGATAACCTTCTACTTTTTGAAATCGGTTAAAAAGACACGAATTGTTCCATTAAATTTTTTTCGTACCATAAACTAGAAATCATTAAGCGAATTATAAATCTAAGTGGAAAATTACTTGGATTGCTTTTTAGTTTAAAGGTCGTTCAGAACGATGTAACCATTCTGTTTGTTTTTCTTAATAAATTAAAGTTAGTAAAATATTTTGCATTGTGATATTAAATTAGACTTAAAAATTTAATATAAACGCGAACGTAAACTCAAAGTAATGTTTCGATACATGAGACGAGAGAAGCGACAATTGTATCATCTCGTAAAAAACGGCTCTTTTCTTCGTGTGGATTTTCTCGAAATAAAGTCCAAAAATGTAATTAATGCAAATGCATACATTTAGGTAATTACATTAAATGGGGGTAACTTATAAAAAAAATTATTGGTATTACCTCATTGACCAAGAAATAAAAAAACATATTTTATTTAAATTTTAAGAAAGTTCAGTTTAGCATGAAGACATGTAGTAAATGTTGACCTAAACGGCACAAAGTTATTTTAAGAGAAAATTTAAAAAGTACAAAAATTGCTTAAACATTTTGACAAGGCGGTAATATTTTTGTAAATGGCTCCCATAAATAAGCTACTTTTCAGATTATCATTTACCAAAAAATAAAAAATATTTTTAATACTTTATGTAAATCACTGTAAATGATTTCTTACATTTTTTTAAGGCCAATATTAGGTTTTTGGTTATAAGACATTTGTACGTATTCCCTTTTTTAACTGTGTTAACGGTCCATTGGTTCTAGACCACTAATATTTGTATTTTTTTAAAGCTGCATAATTTCCATTTTAAAGTATTAAATACCAATTTTCAATTATTATGACTGTGATATTTATATCAAAAGAATACACACAAAATTTATTAATTTTATATTTTTTTTTATATTTATTATTTACCTCATATTAAATTGAGCTTTTTAAAGTTTACTGCTGCAAGTCAAGGTTAAGTAAATTAATTCACAAGACAATGTGACAATATTATATAAAAAGGACAATTATGCTTGCTTCGCAAGATCTTTAATGCAAGGTCTGCGCTTTTTGATTTGCCATTTTTAACAATTATCTTTGTTTTAAAATAGTGTTATCTTTACTTGTATTCTCAGCTTAGACTGCAACACTATTTGTTTTGGATCTCCATAAAATCCCAATTTTTTTACCCTTAGAATTAAAAAATGATCGCTTTCCTTAAAGCCATAAAAAGTCGAAAACTATTTTGCTTTATAATTATTATAACTTCCTTTTTCTTAAACCAAATTAAAAACTTTTAACATTTTTTCTTTACTAAGGCAGCAATGGATTCTTCAAAACGCGCCATTAGAAAGTTTAAGATATTTACGTTTGTTAATTTATGAATAAGGGCCCTAAAAATATGTTAAGTAAAGTTGATAGGTATTGTAGACATTTAGCTTAAAGTGAATAACAAGATCACTCGACTACATCACAAAAGTTATACAACAAAAAATGTTCCACAAGAAAGGAGCATACCAGTTCCGACGCCAGCTTTTGGTTTTGGGTTGGCCAAGGGGGCCGATAATTTAAATTGTGAAACAATTTGACAACCAAAATAAAAGGTCCTTACGTGTATAAAACATCCACAAAATGCTTTCGGCCACCCCTGCTCCTTCACCCCAGCATCGCCACTGGAGCACACTTAACACAATAAAAATATGTCAATACGCTTCATCGTAATATCACAAAATGAAAAACCTTTATTTTCATTTAAATTATATAGTAAACAAAATATGTTTTAATTTAATTTTTTTTTGTTAAAAATTACAAAAAATCAATTATTTTAATATAACTCTTACACCCTGTATCTTAAGAACGAAGAATTTGCGGATTTGAAACCAAAATTTTACAAACTATTTATCAAATGTTTATCTTTAATGCGTTAAATAGTTTGGAAAACTAACAAAGAATGAGATATATTTTTCGGCCTTCAAAATGTATGTGCAAATTTATGTAACCAATTATTATCTAAAAGATTTACATTCATTCTTTATATGTATTTCCTAAATCCAAAATGCCTGAATACAGGGGCGCCGGCAAGATGACTTCCAGGGGGTGCAAAAATTTAAAAATTTTTGAGGACCAACAGAAAAAAAAGGCTTCACCTAATAAAACAACCTTTGCCCAATCTAGAAGGAATAATTGATTTTTACCTAACAAACCTACTTTTTCACACATTTTCTTACACTTTGCAAAAGCCAGGGGATGCAAGTGCACCCCCGTGCACCCCCTCCCGGCGCCCATGCCTAAATAATATGTTTAATAAAAAGATTGAATTAAACAAATTATTGCAAGTTGTTTAATATTCATTTTACAATATTTTAAATGTGTTATAATACAATCCTAAAACGAACAATAAGCATGTATGATTTACAATAGAATACTTTTATCTTTTAATATGTAACTAAGGCTCGTGCATATCAAATCTTGTTGACATCGCGTTTAATTTTAGCTTTAATAATAAATAAAAAACTATCTTACCCAAAATATTGCGACCTACTTTATATAAAAATATTTAGCCTGTTATTTATTTCATTTTGCCAATAAATAAATTGTTTAGATTTATTAGAAACTCTAAGTGAAGTTGTCAGAAAAAAATAAAACAAATTAGAAGTGTTCATTTTAAAAAGAACATGATAAGTTACAAGTGTTTTAAGAAAAACGCAAAAAAATGCCTAACATAGAAATTCCAAAAAGCGAAAATTCTAAATTTGTTAGGTCGAAATTATATTTTTTGTCTATTATGGATTCTTCAATTTGTTTTAAAGTGCCTTCAATTTTTTTTCGAAAACGAAGCTAAATAATACGAAGAAAATACAAGAGCCAAAAAGTTGTATTTTTAGTTGTTGATTAAAAAAGTTATAAAATTACAGAAAAAGTCAGTGGCGTAAGATTTTTTTAATTATTGGCTGTGGTCAGGGGCGTAGCTTCCGCCGTATCAGCCGTATCAATGATACGGGGCCCCAAATGTGTGTAAGCAAGAATTTGTGGTAGAAAACTGTAAAATTGTCGGTTTAATTGGAAAGTAAAGCCTTTTTTTTCGATAGGAACGAAAAAAGCAATGCTGAAATAGGAAATACAATGTTTTTAGTTTTTGGAAAGTAAAACGTTTTTTCTTTTGGTCTTTATAAATTTTGGTGGGGCCCCCTAACTTATTGTGATACGGGTCCTCACTAAGGCACGCTACGCCACTGGCTATGGTGCGCACTGACTTGTACCCAATAATTTTAATCTATTTAGGGCTACATAAGCACCTTATTACTTTAAACAACTGTACAAAATTTAATTCAAATCGGTTTTAGAATATTTGCACCCTGGATCTTCAGAACGAAGCACCTCCGTCTCTATGTTCATAAGACATTTTTTTTTGTAAAACAACATAAGTCCCCTTGAAGTTTCGTACCGTGCGTAGTTAGAAAACACCCTGTATAGCCAATTATTGTCTGCTTTATTTATTTAAAGTTTTTAAAACTATCACTTATAACGCAAGTTTGGAGTAATCTCTAACCGATAATAAAGGTACTTTACGGTATAAGGTCTAGGACCTAGTTTATTTATGATTATTTTTATCAAATTATGTGCCAAAAGAATTTGCAGTATTTTAACGTAAACGTGGAGGGCTATTAGACAATTTTTTTTTTATGCTTTTAAAATAAGTGATTCTATGAACCTGTTATACAGGGTGTTATGGAAATACTTTAATATATTGAAATGGGTGACTCCTGGGACAGTGTAGAGACACACTGAGTACTTTTTTGTTTAATTCAAACTTTTTTACAATTTGTAAAAATACCTTCTTTTCACCTATCTGCTACGTCCCTGGTTACGTAAATACTATAAACACAGACAGTAGACCTATTTGTTTGCGATGTTGCCAAACGTCCTATTTTATACCCAATAAACGATATAAATACATAATAGAATAAAAAGGTAAAATGTTATTATATTCTATTTTTTTATAAATTTACTTTAAAAATTATTAAAAGCCTTATATCAAAATAAATTGTAACAAAAAAATATTTAAATAAAGGTCGATTTACCTTCAATACGGAATATGTTCTAAATTTTGATTCCAAACATGCATTTATTTTCCGCTGCATACTGTTTCTCACACGCGCAAAAATGTTTTCATTGTTCCTTATTTGCTGAGCCGCTAGTTCCACACGATTTCGCAACTGTTCTAAACTGTTAATGGGTTCACTATAAACAAACTCTTTCATAGTTCCCCGGCTTGCCGAGCATTTTGCCTAGCTTCCCCATAACACAAAACCATGTCAGTCAACTCGATTGAATTTCGTTGCATTTTACGTAAATTAAAACAAAATGCAAAACTTAATAAACGCACAATTTGGTAAATTCTTCGCAATATTATTTACAACGCAAACCAGGGCAAGCGAATTTCGTCTTTCTGTAACCTTGCATAGCATAAGGAAGCCTTCTTATTGGTCAGTTAAATCATGCCGGCTTCCTTGACAACAACAACGCGAATTTGCGATGTTCAGCTGTACAATTGTACTACATCTAGTACATTTAGTATATTTAGTTTTTTTATGTTTATGGCAGTCCATGTTAGTAGCACAAAAGCTAAGTACTAAGTACCGTGGGTGCCAGATTTTTAGATGTTAAACCCATTTAACGACTGAATAATGTTATCCAGAGGGCACCACCATTTTATCGTAGATTTCAAAGCACACAATAGAGGACAATAATATACCGGCATAAAAAAGTTAACCAATTTTTATTATCTACTTATGAGCGGCGTAGGCGTTACATTAAATAATAACCTTAAATAACATTTAGAGCTACAACAGCTTTTAGAAGGCTAGGATTTTTTTCTTGGCTGGAAAGTACTTTTATTTTCACAAGTACACTCTTTACACTTTCACCATAAACTTCCCTTCTCTTCCGTACCAATGAGATGTACAGTAATATAGCAACACAAAGTAATTGTTTCATGCATTTTGTAACCGTACATCTGAAGAAGCCCCAAAATGTCCACTTCGGCTCCTTTATCCCTAAGGTATGTTAAATATGCCGTCTACTTTTTATACCCACGGTAATAAGTTCGTAGACATCAAGCTTTTATGAATTATCAAAAGAAAAAACAAACCCTGCATTTTGTAGTAAAAAATTTTGATTAAAAAAACCTAATTAAATTGAAAGCACCTAGTTTAACCAAAAGAATTCGCTGTAAGTATCATTTTATCGCCCATAACCAGAACAACATGAGACAAAGAAAACGGTTTAAAAAGAATTGAACTTACAAGTTTCAGTAAATTGATAAACCCAGTTACGTGCAAACTGCAAAAATGTTAGAATAAATTGCAATAAATTTCTTGCAAAAAACATCTAACCTGTAAAAACACCTGTGTTTGTGGCGCTGATCACGGATCTGAAAAATTTTTAGTCGGATACATTTGTTTCCGAGATATCCATCATTAAAGTTGGCATTTGAACTAACCTCATTTTCACTTTATTCCCCCTTCTTTTGGCATACAATTCTTGATTTTAAGTTAAAGTGGTACACAATATTTGATTTTCACCTTTTAAAACCTCATTCTTCTACGTATTTTACACTTTTTTGAATTAAATTGCATAGCTTCGCTTTCAATCGTTTTTAATCGTAGCAAAATATGGTGGAGGCGGTGGAGCAGTGAATGCACGGTTTGCAACGTTTTTAAAGGGACCCTTCCCAATTTATTTGATAAAAGGTGTAAAAACATAGAAACACGGGGTTTTAAAAGGTGAAAATCAAATATTGTGGGCCACTTTAGCTTTAAATCAAGAACTGTGTGCAAAAAGAGGGGTGAATAATGGTGAAAATAAGGTTAGTTTAAATGCCAACTTTGATGATGATTATCTCGGAAACCAAACATTTCCGACTAAAATTTCGTTCAGATTCGTGATCAGCGCCCCAAAAAAACCCAACATACCAAATTTGGTTAAAATCGGAGTTGCGGACACTTTCTGTACAATTACCGTAGTTTTTTTGTACATTTGTCTCATAGGGAATAATCTTTTGTACTCTTTTCTCGTGTGAACCAAGATCGTTTGACTAGGTAAGGTTGCCTCGTAAGCCTTGCAACATGGCGGACCATACGTCACATATGTATTTTGCTCATTATTTAATGAAGTTTTTAACAGTGTAGTTTGTGTTTTTTGTCAATATTAAAGAAATACTTTTAAATTCTGTTAATTCCAGTTGTTACCGTAACTTCTTTATTTCCTATTAATAAATTATTTAACAATGATTATTCTTTGTTTGCTATGTTGGCGCCAAGGAACCAGCAGTGCGGTACATATGTGACGTAATGAGGCAACCTTACCTAGTCAAACGATCTTGTGTAAACCACCTGTCGTCTGTCAACTCTTAATTTTGATGAAAGAAAAGCGAAATGTAACAAAAACTTTATTTAAAAACGCAGTAAAATTTGTTTTAATAGTGTTTTGCAATAAAAATACCGTTTTGTGTATTTTAATTCAATTCTTTGTGCGCATACGTGTCGCGTCGCAGTGTTTAAAAAGTTTGTAAAGTAATTAACCACCTAAAAGTGTACTTGATTTGTGGAAAAAGTAATCTTTACATTCATTATACGCTCAAACAACCTAGTAGCGTAATAAAGGATAATTTGTGTAATCATGTAAGTTTTTCGTTTGATCGAATTGAAACAGCAAAACCCATAGATAAACTGGTAAAGAACAAAATAAATTTGGCAACTTTTCTCAAGCTTGTTGACTTAACCACGTGTTATAACTGCTTTCAGCTGTTTTTGACAGCGACAGAAGGTAAACATATGTATTTAAAGGGATTTAAAGAGCTGGTCAGTAGCGGGTTTGCTTTTTAATCGTAAAATTTTGGGGTTCATTATCACTGTTATTTATGGTGGTCCGCCATTTTTAATAATTTTTATTCAATTTATTTTTACACAAGGATTTTGGGGTTTAAATATATTAAAGTATTTCCATAACACCCTGTATATGTCAATTTATAAATTTACACCCTCTCCCTCCCTTACCTTTTTTATCGTGCAAAATAAATAATTAATATCAGTTTGTTGGGTTAATTCTGTAGTTTCTAAATTAATAATAAGATTTTTATTATCTCTTAAATTATACAGGGTAGGACAAAAAGTATGATTGTTTAAAATGGAACACCCTGTATATTATATTACTAATTCAAAGATCTTTCAAAGAGCTTTAAAAAATACTACATTTGATTTATCTTTATATTATCTCATTAGTTTCGGAAATATGGTCATCATCCAAATCTAAAAAATAAGTGTAAATTTCAATTATGTAGGTAGGTTAGGGCATTAATTACTTACACCGGCACACAAAAAAAAGTTTGATGTGCACCCGGACGCAACCTATCTATGGGTATGTTTTTCGACCCTCTAAATCCGAATTTCAAGTCAGTTTAGGCCGTACAGGTCCCAATTTTGAATAAATTGCAAAAAGCCGTAAAAAATGGGTGAAAAGTTTTGCTATTTCTTACGGTTTTTTGCAATTTACTCAAAATTGGAAGATGTACGGCCTAAACTTATTTGAAATTTGGATTAAGCGGGTCAAAAACATGCCCCTAGATAGGTCGCGTCTGGTGTACAATTTTTTATATATATATTGGCCGGTGCATCGGTGCACAAAAAAGCTTTCCTTTGTACAGCGGACGAGACCTATCTACAGGCATGTTTTTCGACCCGCTGACTCCGAATTTTAAATCAGTTTAGGCCGTACACCCTCTACTTTTGAATAAATTGCAAAAAACGGTAGGGATTAGAGAAAATTTGCACCATTTTTTACGTTTCTTGCAATTTACTCGAAATTGGGACCCGTACGGCCTAAACTGACTTGAAATTCGGTTTCAGAGGGTCGAAAAAACATACCCGTAGATAGGTCGCGTCCGGTGTTTTTGTGTGCCGGTGTGTATTAAATTTATGTTATTCGTTGAATTTTATTTGATAGTTATCTTTTAACTTGTATTAAATTTTTTTGGTTTATTGGTACTTTTAATTTAATTTTTGGCGTGTACCCAAATAATTACCATCGATCATACTTTTTGTCGTACCCTGTTATCTACAGTGATTATAAAAATTTGATTACCAATACGTCTTTTGAATTGTTGACACTAAAAAATACGGCTTTAATTAGCCATCGCAGCTACATACACGATGTAGTATACTAGAAGTATTATGGAAAGACGAAAAGAGAGTTAGTTATTCATACGGGTAGCCCGCCCTTCAATCGCCTATTGCTAGAGTCGTCCGCTCAAACCAGTCTATTGGCCACGTCACTAAAGCGGCTGTAACTGTAAAATAAATAGAATTTTAAAAATCCTTCCTATTAAAATTTTTGAATACCTCTAATACCTAAATTATCGAATTAAAGACGAAATAGTTGCATTGTTAAATTAAGGGAAGGAGGGAGGAAGCCGTAGAAAAAAATCCCCTCCCCAAAAAAAATTGTGAGACCAAATGAAATTTGAAAGGTAAGGACCTGTTTTTGCTCTTCATTTTTTGTAGCGGTAATTTTTTTGGATCACATCAGGTTTCCCCGGAAATATTAAACTTCCCCGGAAAAAAATCCAAATGCAACACTGACTAGTTGACTAGTTGACAAACCCTGTATTATGAAAACAAAGCATTTTTGGACCCATGTTTAAATAAGATTTTTTTATATTTTCAAATGTAGAAAATGTCCTTCAATTAACAACTTTTCTCAACACCCTGTATGGACAATAAGTAACCAATTTTTAAAAAAATTTAGTTCTAAACGCAAGTATAAAAAATAAAAGTTTTTTACTTGAGTAACAATTCAAAATTTTCGTTGTGAATCTAAAAGCCTGCCTATTTACTGCGTCAATTGCATCAAAAACTCTGGATTACAAAGTCCTTCATTCGACTTCCTAATAGCACCTAAATATACTTGTTATTTACCATCTAATTATTAGAGTTGTATCAATCACAACATAATTTTAATAACATATTTAAGTCCTGTTAGCACCTTCCGAAGACTGTCGCAATGCTAAACACGCTTTTATGATTAACTTTCGCAGTTCTTTGCTAAATAAATTTTACAAAAAAAAAAAATTTAAATAAGGTGTATTTATATTTTAACTTAGGGATATACAACAATATAACAATATTATGTATTTGCTACCGATTTAAAAAATACATACATTACTTATATATGTACGTAATAAATTATCAAGCGAAACCAGTCACATCGTTAAACTTAAAAGTAATAATTGAAAAAAGCGACCTATGACTACACTGTAAAAAGTGTTACAATAGCTTTGTTCGCGGGTCTAGTAATGAACCGATTCTGAACCAGAACCGAACTGGTTTAGAATTGTTTTAAGGCGCATGTCTAGTTATTTATTAGTTCGGAATTTTTATTTACCGCGAACGATTTTCTTTACAGCTGAGTATGTATTCTAACCTAGCCTTTTGGTTAGGATTTTTTATGGTTAAATTGGATACTATACAAAAAAAATTAAATTCAAACAAAAAGGTAAATTGTTATACTGTCCAATGCCACTCGAGGTCTCTCGGCGGAAGACGAGGAATTCCCTGCCTCCTCTCGTTTTTAACATAAGTATGTGTATTTAACTGATGATAAAATTCAAACAACAAGACATGAACTTTTAGTTCCAACAAAAATCCTAGGACTGCTAATCAGGTTACGAACCGGTAACGAACTGATTCCATTGTAACCCGTGAACACAGAACTGTTACTAAAAATTCAGGATTTTACTAACCGCGAATGCTGCTTTTTCACTGCGCATGCGAATAGTCCCAGAACCGGTTCAGAATCAAACCCGCGAACAAAGCTAATAAAATTACAATGGTAATGATGGGTTATTTGAGGCCATTGATGTGATATGTAATATTACATTAAATATGTAATTTTACAACTTATAAAAAAGCTGTAAAGTTGGTAAAGGTAATTTTACAATTAGATCCGTGTAATCTTTAGGTTATATTTAACCATTTAAAAACCATATATCTTCCAACATTTATGTAAAAATACCATTATAATGGATGATATCAATTGGTAAAAACACAAGAGTATTTATTTAAAAATCGCAATAAATTTACAGACATCATAGTTGGGTAGTTTTGTGTAATTTAATTGTAAAATTGCAATAAATGGTAATTTTAAATTTAGTTTACATATTAAGTGTAAATGTACAGCTTTAATGTAAAACAATTAAGGTAATTTACATTAGAAGATATTGCATTTTATTTGTAAATTGTAAGTGACACGAATCTAAGAAATTTTAAAACCAATTAAAACATGTTATTTTCTATTATGTATTATGCTTTTTAAACATTTGTAAATTAATATGATTTTTCTAAAAAAACACACATGTTTCGAATCAGAATACCGAACATCAACATCTGTACCTCAAAGCCAGACTATGTTAAATTTAAAATCATACTTTTAAGATAG
>JACEGR010010625.1:0-18205 GCA_014170235.1 Listronotus bonariensis
TTTTTCCTACGACCACTTGTGAAAATAGCAAATAGCACACTGTTTTCATGCATAGAAAATGCCTTATATCACACTAGTGTTGCAAAGTACTTTACAGCACTAGTGTTGCAAAGTACTTTACAACACTGGTGTGATACATATTATGATGTCATTCTAAAAACTGCTATTGGTTTTGCAAGTGACATATTTATTGTAGTGACAGTAAAAAAACTTTTATTTACCTTAAACGGTAGAACCCAAATTAGCGAAAATCATCTTATTTTATATTTATTAAAATTTACGAAAAAATAAAAACATAAACAAAAATAGACATAACCACAAAAAACAACTTTCACTGACTGGCACAGTGTTGTCAGGTAATTAGATCAAATTTAAAATCTCCCTTCTACCTTTGAGCACGTACTTCATAGAGGCAGCCTTGCCGCTTGACCGTTCGACCTAAAGCGCCAGAGAAAAAAAGCCTATAGATCAAATTCCTTCCTCTCTTTCTTCGTGTACTCAAACAACTAGTTTAATCTTTTTTTAATCCCTAATTAAACCTAAGGCTAATACACACTTTATGAATCCACTTTCTTTTATCCATTCATAAATAGAATCAGACCCTTCCGACGTTGCCAAATGCTTTCCATATTTTGCATGGTAACTGACGTTTGGTAGTCGTTTTTCCTTACTTTAAGGACTTTAGGTTATGCATTTACAATTTTCATATTTTTATATATTTTTCTTAAAAATATGAGGAAAAACTGTTATTTTTACTTAATTTTACATGTGATGTTCAGTTTCATTAACTCGTTTTACCAATTTTACCCCACCCAGCACCCCTTTTCACTCCCCGGTCCCGTAAGTTTATTTACTGATATTTTTTAAAAAACGGAATATTTTGGATATGCACCACTTACGTTTTATTTAGAAAGAGTGTCTAAAATATGTAAGAATCGATAATTTTTAAAAACCTTTATAATAGCAGAAAACCGTATTAAACTATTAGCGTTATTACCTAACAAAACCATACAATTTTTATTAAGTGAGGGCCTTTTTAAATTCCAAAATGATAAAAAGTTATATAATGCTTCTAGGTAGGTGATTTTCGATGTAAGAAATATTGTCAAAATAGTATAATATAGCAGTGAGGAAAAGTATATATCACACTAGTGTTGCAAAGTAAATATCACCCTGTTCATTTATTTTAAAGCAAATTATTATTTATTGTTTATTTTTGTTTTTATATCCTGTTGTCTAGTGGTACATTTTTAAAATAATGTGGCTTTTATTTTTTTCTCATAAACAATTCTAAATACGTAAAAATACAAAAACCCTAAAGTTACATTTTTAATTACTTGAGTCGAAGAAAATATTAATAAAAACTTTTTAAAAGTCAGTGGTCTACTTTTTGTCTTAATAATATAAGCTGTGATGCCCGCTCAGACAATACTGTACCTAAAAGTCTCTAGGTAAAGTAAAAAATACCGACAATTAAAAAAAAAAAAAAAGTATTCCCTTAACTTTTTAATGCCTTTGTATTTCAGAAATAAACAGCTATGCGGACATACATATGGTTATTGAACTCTTTTTCATAAAAAAACATAAATCCCGGCCCCCAAGTATCATACCGTATTTACGATACCCTGTAAACTAATATAGCCGTAAATTCTGTAACCGAGTATATTACATTACAAGTGTGGAAAATGACTAATTTCACACGAGTGGGAATATTGTAGCACGAGGCGTTAGCCGAGTGCGACAAACCCACGAGTGTAAGAAAGTCATTTTCACACGAGTACTATACACTATTTTTCCTACGACCACAAATTATTCACACAAAAAAAATAAATTAAAGTTTGTCTGTTCAGAAAAAATAAAAAACAATTGAGAACTTTGCAACACTAGGGTGATATTTACTTTGCAACACTAGTGTGATATATACTTTTCCTCACTGCTATATTATACTGTTTTGACAATATTTTACATCGAAAATCACCTACCTAGAAGCATTATATAACTTTTATCATTTTGGAATTTAAAGGCCCTCACTTAATAAAAATTGTATGGTTTGTTAGGTAATAACGGTAATAGTTTAATACGGTTTTCTGCTATTATAAGTGTTTTTTAAAAATTATCGATTCTTACATATTTTAGACACTCTTCTAAATAAAACGTAAGTGGTGCATATCAAAATATTCCGTTTTTAAAAAATATCAGTAAACTAAACTTACGGGACCGGGAGTGAAAAGGGGTGCTGAGTGGGGTAAAATTGGTAAAACGAGTTAATGAAACTGAACATCACATGTAAAATTAAGTAAAAATAACAGTTTTTCCTCATATTTTAAGAAAGAAATATAAAAATATGAAAATTGTAAATGCATAACCTAAAGTCTAAAAGTAAGAAAAAACGACACCAAACGTCGAGTTACCATGCAAAATATGGAAAGCATTTGGCAACGTCGGAAAGGGTCTGATTCTATTTATGAATGGATAAAAGAAAGTGGATTCATAAAGTGTTGTATTAGCCTTAGGTTTAATTATGGATTAAAGATTTTAACTAGTTGTTTGAGTACACGAAGAAAGAGAGGAAAGGAATTTGATCTATAGGCTTTTTTCTCTGGCGCTTTAGGTCGAACGGTCAAGCGGCAAGGCTGCCTCTATGCAGTACGTGCTCAAAGGTAGAAGGAGATTTTTAATTTGATCTTACTTACCTGACAACACTGTGACACTGAGTCAGTGAAAGTTGTTTTTGTGGTTATGTCTATTTTTGTTTATGTTTTTATTTTCTCGAAATTTATTATTACTCTTTCAATATTGAAGAAAGCATACTGTGGTAACTTAACGTCATAAGATGATTTTCGCTAATTTGGGTTCTACTGTTTAAGGTAAGTAAAAAGCTTTTACTGTCACTACAATAAATATGTCACTTGCAAAACCAATAGCAGTTTTTAGAATGACATCATAATATGTATCACACGAGTGTTGTAAAGTACTTTGCAACACTAGTGCTGTAAAGTACTTTGCAACACTAGTGTGATATAACGCATTTTCTATGCATGAAACCAGTGTGCTATTTGCTATTTTCACAAGTGGTCGTAGGAAAATACATTTCCACAAAAATATTTGAAGGTTGGATGTACAGGGTGGCTTAAAAATGACTTGTTTTCAAATTAAAATAAGGGTTACTTCCTAACTACGTTACCAAACTTTAAAGAGTGATTTCTTATGTCATTTTATGAAGAAAAGTTTCAATATAAACATATGTCCAGAGTTGCTTCTTTTCTGAGATACAGGGCGTTAAATATTTTTTAATGGTCTGTTTGTTTTTAAATATCTTAAATACGAAGCCAGATATAAAAAATGTACTTTACTAAAAAGTTGTATTTTTAGTTGCTTTAAAGGAAAAAAATATAAAAACTGCATAAAAAGCCAGTGGCGTACATTTTTCTCTTAATAATATTGGCTGTTGTGCTCACTGTACGCCACTGGCGTTTTATGTAGTTTTTATATTTTTTTCCTTTAAAGCAACTAAAAATACAACTTTTTAGTAAAGTACATTTTTTGTATCTGGCTTCGTATTTAAGATATTTAAAAACAAACAGACCTTTAAAAAATATTTAACGCCCTGTATCTCAGAAACAAAGCAACTCCGGACATATGTTTATAGGAACTTTTCTTCATAAAATGACATAAGAAATCACCCTTTAAAGTTTGGTACCGTAGTTAGGAAATAATTCTTATTTTAATTTGGAAACAAGTCATTTTTAAGCCACCCTGTACATCCAACCTTTAAATATTTTTGTGGAAATGTATTTTTTCATCAAGCAGGACTTTTATGAAGGGACCCTTTTTTCGTAAAACTAATAATAAAAAAGTTTCCCATTTGTTAAGAACTTCCGAAGACACGACCAGCAAGCGAAAGCGTCCAAGTCTCAGTGAACCAAAAATTTAGCATTGTTTTTAGGTTAAAAACCCTACTTTGCTAACGTACCGTTGGTGTCTTAAGCAAGGTAAGAGTGGAGTTTGTTGATACAGTTTGGGACTTAAATACTTCTTGAAGATATGGGGGGGGTAAGGAATTATACTGGCCACTTCTTCAGAGCAATATCCATAGAAGTACCTATTAAAAAGCGATAGATCTCCCACAGCCCCACGATGGGCAAGAGAGGAAAGCTTTTCTGTAAGTGAAGGATCATTATTAAGAATGCTTTAATGGGTTAGTGAGGGGACGTGCGGACGCCATGCCTCACATATAAGAACAATATTTCAAGGGAGGTCGGATTTGGGACACAAACAAAGTGTATAAATTAGAAGGGAAAAAATACTTTTTGTTCGAAAGAGAAATCCAAGCTTTTTTGTAGCTCCTGTAGCTATAGATAGGGTCCGCCCGTTTAGTAAAGAAGCCACCGACGTCATTAATATCTGGGCGAAATCTCCTGTTACTCCATCAACCTGTAGTTAAAATGGTATTTTTATTTTTAAATCAAAACCTTAAAATGACTACTTTTATGGTAACGATACAAAGCCCACAAAGTCGCGATTGTAAGAAGGATACAGAAGATTTCCCACAGATAATGATGAAGTTAATGGCTTTTTACTAAACGGGCGAACTTTACAATGTGTTTATGCCAGTTAAGGTTATTCTCAAATGTGACGCCCACAATATTGAAGGTATCTTTGCTCTGCAAAACTTGGCCGCTCATAAGTAAAGGATGAATATTTAATGACTCTTTTCGCATGTTTATAATGACAACTAAAATTGTCTTTTTCTGATAATATATTTGCCTAAAGTTTGTTCTAAAGGCAAAATTTACCTATAAACTAACCCCCGTATGTCTATTATACAAACATTGCAGTGAATCGGAGTGGAAGAGAAGCATTCAGCCATCGAATTATATGTTTTACAGTTATCACGGTTTCCCAATTAAATTGCAGCAACTTAATAACCACAATTTTCTGCTTCTTTACAATAAATTCAACCAGCTACTAAAACAGCAACTGCTTAAGTTGATACAGAAACTTGTGACATTCAGTGTAAACAGTTAGTGATGTTTGTTTGTGTTTTGTGTGAGTGAATTTTTTGAGGTCTTTCGCTATCCACAGATTGGTTGGATGAGGCCTAACGCGCACTTAATCCTCTAAGAATAGTAACTTTAAGATTTTCGTTGATTTTACATTATTATTACCTGGTTAATGAGATTTTTTCAAAATTTGTATTTAATTAGTTATGTTATTATCTTAAGGATATATTGCCTATCGGTTTTTGACTTGGCAAAAAATTTGGTTATTTTAACAAAAAAAAATGGTTATACAGTATACAGGGTATCCCAATCCTATTTATACACCAAAATATCTCCGCCTCTGTACAAAATACAAAATGAAACTTAAAATAAATATGTTTATTTGGATACACTAAAAAACAACTTTTGCCTTGTTAAGTAAGTTTTATTTATTGGTCACCCTCGTATGTTTTAACAAATTTTCACTCTAACATGTACGTAAGTTGGCGGCATATGGGAAACTTTTTATTATTAATTTTACGAAAAAAATTATTATTTATAAAAAGTTCTGCATGGTCCAAAACCTAAAATGGAATCATCAGGTATCAAATCGTGTCAGTCATGTACGAGGTTTGGCCAAAAATGTAATTTTTGCTCAAGAGTAAAGTCCCTGTATTTTTGCTTATATCGCAATTTGTTATAAAAAAGATATTTAGAATTTAAAATTACTTCCACATATGCAATTTTGTTCATTTTCCAAAAAAAAATAAAAAATACTTTGTGCATTAGTGCATGGAACATTCCTCTTGTTTTAATATCAATTAATTTAAAAAGTTTATTTTAAAGTGTCCTATAACTTTTATAATTATAAAATATAGTACACTAATGGACAAACCTAAAGTTTTAACATTATCTCAGAAAAAAATATTTTTTTTTGGAAATAAACAAAATTGCATATTTGAAAGTAATTTTTAATTCTAAACAATATTTCTTTATAACAGTTTGCGATATTAGCAAAAATATAGGTACTTTACTCTTGAGCAAAATTACATTTTGGCCAAACCTCGTACATGGCCGACACAATTTGATATCTGATGATTACATTTTAGGTTTTGGAGCATGAAGAACTTTTATAAAGAAGTCGAGATAAATCTCACCAAATCTCATCGTGGGAAAGGGGGTCTCTGCAAATATCAAGTCATTTTCTTTTGCTATATAGAAACAGGAAACATGGAAGGAGATTTAAAATGAAGTGTCACTATTTGGGTGGGGATGTTTTTTTTCTTTCATTTGGGGGAAGGGATGATGGGAGGTGGTTAAAGCAAATCTCACCAAGTGTCACCAGGGAGGGAGGGGGCTCGAAAAATTGAAAAAAACTCCTCATGTAATTCATGGACGTCTCCTAATTAATTATATTCCATTGTAAAAACTACTAATGGGTAGGTAGTCAGTTATTGAGACTTCTTTATATTTACTAATACTCTAAATAAAATTAAGTGTATCCAAATAAATATGTGTTTTTTTTTATATTTTGTACAGAGTTGGGTCACCCTGTATAATATTTTTTACTTAGAGAAGGTGAAGTCTTTAAAAAGTACTTAACTAAAGTGAACCAACACTTTGTTAAATATAAAAAAATATATCTTAGGTACATTTCCTTTATAGAATCTTTGGAGATCTTGTAGAGATTGGAAATTTTTTTTAAACCGCTCATTTTACAAAAATGGTTAATATAGCAATATTTGTGACTGGCTTAAAATTAAAAAGAAATGTTTAATCCGTCTTGTGTATGTTTTAATTTTATTTCAAAAGCGTCCTTTTAATTTAAAGTTTTAATTAATTCTTTTACTGAGTATTGCCGATGATAGTACCCGTTACCCCAGTATTTGGGTTTTCAAACCTATCTCTAAACCTAACTTGGAAAGCAAACGCAGGTCGATGCAGACATATTTTTGAGGTCCTTAATTTGGAGACAAAAATCTTGTCCAATGTATCTAAACACAATCATGTTCTTTATCTCGAACAAAAATACTTCAAGTAGCTACTCATCATCTACATAATATGAGCGGCCAAGCTCTGCAAAGCACAAGACACATTTGGTCTTAATGGGTGTCACATTTGAGAATAACCTTAACTGGCATAAACGCATAAACCCATTATATCTACAGCCAAGGCATCTTCAAGAAAGCATTTCTTTTAATCTGTAAATTTTGAAAATATACCAAATTTGGATTCTTTCTGGGATATTGATTTAATGTCTAGAAAATGTTGTCTCTCACAATCCCCAGAATTTTCGATTTCATTTAAAAATGAGCTGTTCTCCTTAGTAGTGACCATTTAATTACATAAAGGCTAGCTCCTATTGCCCATCGCCGTGCTGAACCTAATCCATCACTTCTTTATAGATATTTCCTTGACTTCTGCTATGAGGAATTAGCCAACATTATGGAGATTAAAGTCATTGGCAACCATGGTTACTGGATAGGTGCTTCGTTTTCCCTGAATGACCTATATTTGGTTTCCGAGTACACAAGTATGTCGGCTGTCAGAAAATCAATAGTATAAACGTATAAAACATTTTTATTATTTATCCTTGTGATAGTTTCCGAATACTCACATAAAGTCCAAGTACTAGATTAGATTAGATTAGATTAGAATAGGGCCGGATAACCATGCACTGAAGCCGCTCGGCTTATTGTGCGCCCTGTCTTTTTACGTCTGGGTGATGTCAGCCAGACGGGACCTACAGCTTAACGTGGGTTCCGAACCACGGTCCTATGAGCGACAACTTAAGACCTCGTCCCCACCCAGGGGCACTACTGAACCTACCAACTGAGTGGGGTCCGCATGTCTACGGTTGCGCAGGACACGGCAAAGTGTGTTCCGGCGCCCTGATCCTTTGGTGGCCTTCAGCGTCGATACATTTTGCACTTTGTCCGTCTGGTGTTGAGCTAACCACTAAATTTCCGACCAACTTATAAATAAGTATTTGGCCTCAGCAGGATTCGAACCCACCTCACGTCCGTTGTGCGCTCAACGACTTAACGCCTTACACGCTAAGCCATCACCGGACTTAGTCCAAGTACTAAGTACCATGAGATATGCGTCATAAACCAAGTTATTAAGGTCAACATATACGTAAAGACATAAAAGCATCTGAAAATACTTTAAAAATCTGCTTAAATTATCGCAAATAGCGGCATTAATCAGATCCATCATCTGTTACGGCTGTAAATTCAAAAGAATTCTCTTATTCTACTTCTGAAGAACGGTTTCTCGCCATAACTGCGTGACGTTAAGTTGCTTAGTTTCGTTTGTGCATATAATAATCATTTTCCTAACATTTGTGAAGCAGATACTACGTCCGTTTTTAGATTATCTCACTCAAATACCTAATAGTTGATTTTAAAATCTTAAATTGGTTTTTAATGTATTTTTTGTTACCCGTCGTAAGTGCGAGTATTGTGAAATAATGTTCTGATTCGATATGGTGGTTTCAGTTTGTGTAACAGTGCTTTTGTGTTATTCAAGTGCAACACTAACAGTATTTTTATTATTATTATTTTAATGCAGCGCCATCTACGTTATAACATGTTGTTTACAACAATAAGACACCGGTTTTTAAAAAAATTCATTAGAATATACAGGGTGTTTCCTAGTTGCGGTAAGAAAAATTAAGGGCGTATTTCTGAGGTATTTTTCTGATAAAAAGTTTATATAAATATGGATCCTTAAATTTTGTATTCTCAAGATACAGGGTGTTTAAGTTTTCAATAAACCTGAAAATTTCTAAAACTCTTTTTGTTAAAATTTGGGTAATTAGATCTACGGGGTGATCCAAAACTCGATCACGAAACTTAAGGAAGGTGATTCTACTTGACAAAATAAGGGTAGAGCTTCATATAAATTTCTTTCAAAATTTCATTCGTTTTCGAGTTATAAGCCGTCAAAGTTTAATTTTTATTTTGGTTTTTTGCCATATTGCATTTACTTTTTAACCAATCCAGTTGATATTTGGCACACAAATCGAGCTTTGCAGATTCTAAAATTTTAAGACAAAAGTACTTTTTTAAATACCGCCAGAGGGCACTTTACCTGAAAGTTAAAATTTATTTACTTCATAACTTTTTATTTTGACAGATATCGCAAAGCTGGGGGCTCCATTTTATAGACAATCAAAAGCTTAAAAATAAGATACTCCTTATTAAAGCCGATAAACCTCACCGTTTAGGCACCAATAGACAACAAAGTTTTTATGAATTTCAATTAAATTACCTACATACATACAGGATGTCCAGTAACTCAACCGACAAACTTAACCAAACGATTCTACAACAGAAAATAAGAAAAAAACTTTATACAAACATATGTCCCAAACGTCTTAGTTTTTGAACTACGGTGTGTTTATATTTAAAAAAAAACTTTTTTTTTTGGTGCCTAACAGTAAGAAAAATTAAGGGCGTATTCCTGAGACACTTTTCTGAAAAAAGTTCATATAAATATGGGTCCTGAAATTTTTTGTTCTCAAGATACAGGGTGTTAAACTTTTCAAAAAACCTGAAAATTTTTAAAACTCTTTTTTGTTAAAAATTGTTAAACTAGTAAATACGTTATTTAATTAGGTATTTGTAGCAGTTGTTACATAATTGCTAATATAAAGTTATAACACTTAATTTTTATAACAAAAAAAATAGGCCCTAACGCTTCTTGTATGTTCCAGTATTATGCAGTTTAGCGGATTTTGTTTTTTTTCTGGAAAACTAAGCAAGCTGCGTAAAAATATAAAATAACAAATATTTTATTTAAGTATTTTTAGGTGTGTCATTTGGAAAAAATATAAAAGATGCAAAAAGTCAGTGGCGTACATTTTTTTGTCAATATTATTAGCTAAGATGCGTCCCACGCCGCCACTGGTCTCAATAATTAAAATTTGTTTAAAGTTGAATTAACTTACTATTTCAACAAATACTACAGCCAAATTTTATTAAAATCGGATAAGGCATATTTAAGATATTATTAAGAACCTGATTTTTTTAAAAGTTTTACACCCTACCCTGTATCTAAGAAATAAAGAATTCTGGACATATAATTATATGACCTTTTTTTAATAAATTGGTTTAGGAATACGCACTTTGTTACCACAATTAGGATACACCCTGTAGTCTTCAAAAAATCATATTTATAATACAGGGTGTTTTAAAACTTCTTACAAATATTTTAAAGGCGTATTTTTAAGGCTTATTTTTATAAAATTTGTTCTGAAAAGCATCTCCCGTGAAAATCGCCTTTTAATAAAAGGGTAGTAATTGCGTTTAATTAAAAATTAGGGAAAATATATAAGGGTAGTAGGCTGTGACTACTTGTTGAAGTAATGTTTATTTACGTTGTTAAATAATATTGTTATAAGAACCACATTATATTTAAAAGTGTTTGTGTCATGTTTTTTTGGATGGGTACGCAACTTACATAAGTTTAAAAATGCGCCGCGAAATTATTTCTACTAAATTTTGAAACACCCTGTAGAAACAAACACCTTGTAGTGGAAATTTGGATGGTCTTTAAGAAAACACTTTATCACTCATTGTTTTAATTTCAGAAATATCTACATTTTTTTAAATTTTTTTTGGAGTTTACTTTTAAAATATACAGGGTGTTTTATTTTGATTGCATTTGCGGTATTAGAAAAGATAGAAGTATTTAGTTTTCGTAATCCCATTCTACTTTTGGTAAAACGAAAGAAACCAAAACAAAGGTATCATCATCCTTGAAAATATTGCATTTTTAAGATCCCTTTTTGACTCTCAAATGCTTGATAAGTTTTCAACAAGTTACAAACTGATTTTTACATATTCTTTACTTAGAATTCAGTGGTCTTGTAAAAAAATAAAACCTATTTTTTTATTTTATTACCAATCTTACTTTTGCTAAGTAATGCCGGAATACCTTATATAAATAACAATTTTATTAAAGAATAAAAAGAAAATTTTAAAACATTAATAATGCATTAAGTTTTTCTTTACTTTCTCATGTAAAGATCGTGATTGATTTGCAATTTAATATTATTTTGTTAACGCACTAAAAATAAATATTTGTTCGGTATTTTTTTCAGTAATAGCTTTGACTTCAATCGCACTTGTTTGATTAAATTTCCATCCACTGCAAGTACATTAACTTGGAAAAAAATCAATAAAACAAAAACAAGTTACTTTTTGGAAAAACCTGAAAAGGTCGTTATAAAAAACTTTTTGTGTTTTTCCAAAAATATCTTGTTTCTAATTTAATAAATTTATTCCAATCTTGCGACTTGCACTCTAAAATAAAGTATTATAAAAAAAAGATATAAAATATTTCTTGAAAAGAAAAGTCATGCAATAATAATAATAATATTTCTTTATGAAAATTTAGCTTACTCAGAAAATATCGAATTTTTGAAAATAGGAAAAGTGTTTCAATAAAATAATGATAAACTGGTCAACAAGTGGGATGTGTTAAATTTAAATTGTAGTGTTAAAAATTGTGTCAATCATGTGGGAAAATGTTGAAGTGGGTGCAGAGACAAAGTTTTAGGTGTCAGTCGAGTAAGAACAATGATGCTAAAATATCTCGGATTGAGGTAAGCTCTACTACCATTATTTCATTTATTCATTTATAACAGGACTGTACTTAAAAAAATAAAGTTAATTATGGTCTTACGAAAACGACGAAATACAATTTATTTTAAAATTTGATTTTAAATAAGACCAGGAAAAAAATAAAACAATTTTTATATTTGGGTTTTCACAGATATCTCCGGAAATAGGTACTCAAAATTTTCAAACTTGCTAAACAGTGTATTAGGCACATAAAACCTCAATTTTGTTGATATTTAACCGACTTCGTATGTCTTATCATTTCAAAAATTATAAATTTACACCCCTCCCCCGTAACTTTTTTTATTTATTGTACAAAATAAATAATTATATCAGTTCGTTGGGTTAGTTCTGCAGTTTTTAAATCAATATGAAAAAAATTAATATCTCTTAAAATATACTGGGTAGGACAAAACGTATGATTTTTTTAAATGGAAGCCCCTGTATATTATATCACTAATAAAAAGATCTTTTAAAGAGATTTAACAAAATACTACATTTGATATGTGTCTTCATTAGTTTCGAAAATATGGTCATCCAAGTCTAAAGAATAAATGTAAATTTCCGGTATGTAGGTAGATTACAGGGTGTCCGGTTAGTATATGTCTAAAAATAAAATTATCGGGCAATTGTTTTCATAATAATACAGGGTGTCTGGTAAGTATAGGTCTAAAATTTAGGAGCGTGTAGAAGACGTCAAAATAACACTAGTCTTTTGTATGAAAAAAGTTCTTAAGTTGCCCCATAACGGAAATATGGGGCTTAGAAAGGAGCCCTCCGAAAACATTTTTCAATCCGTAACTCTTAAGTGGAGCTGTATGTTTTAATAAAATTTTATTATGTCATATAAGCAAAAAGATAAAGAAATTCTTGCTATAAACTGTATTTGACGGCATCTAGGAATACAGGAACGGACTTGCCACTACACTCGTGGGACCAAAATTTTGATACGTATCACTTGTTTAATACAAAACCTAATTTTTTGATAAACTGTTTTTATAATTTATTTTAAGAAAATCAACCGTTTAAAAAAAATACATTTTTTTAGTAACTTCGCAAGATACCTACAATACAATAATACTGAAAGTATTAGGTAATGATAGTGACCATTTCAAATAAGTAAAGGTAATCGTTTCTGAGAGGTTGATGAAAAAAGTGTTTTTTCGCGAAAACGGTTGATTTTTTGAAATAAATGTAGATTTATTTTTTTATAAAAAGGTTCGGTCTATCTAAAAAATTATATTTTATATCAAAAAAGGGATATGTGTCAAAATTTTGGGGCTCCGAGTGTAGTGGCAAGTCCGTTCCTGGCTTCCCAAATGCCGTCAAATACAGTTAATAGTAATATTTTAGTCTTTTGGCCCCTTTTCTAAGCGCCATATCTCCATTAAGTGTTATTTTGACGTCTTCTATACGCTCCTAAATTTTAGACTTGTACTTACCAGACACCCTGTATTATTATAAAAGCAATTGCCTAATAACTTCATTTATGGCCATATTTCCAAAACCATTAAAGATAGACTCATAAAATATGGTATTTTTGTAACTCTCTTTAAATTATCTTTTAAATGATGATTTAATATACAGGGTGTTTTATTTAAAAAAAAATCATACTTTTTGTCGTACTCTCTATATTAAAAAAAAAATCTGTTAAAAGATACAGATACTACTGAATTATCCTAAAATAATGGTGTTTTTATTTCTTTTACGTTAAAAAAGTTAGGGGTTGTAAGTTTATTATGTTTTTAATGGGAATTATTCATCAAATTTGCATGGCCAGATTTCGAAAACTAATTGAGATAGGTCTATAAAGTGTGGTATTTTTTAAAAGTTTTTAAATACCTTTTTAATGGTAAAATAATATATGGGGTGTTCCATTTAAACAAGTCATACTTTTTGTTGTACCCTATATATCTTAAGAGATAATAAAAATCTGATTAATTATTTTCGGAAACTACAAAATTACCCCAAAAACTTAGACTTCTAATTATTTTGTACAATAAAAAATAAAAAAGTTAAGGGGGTGTAAATTTATAACTTGAGACCCGGTACATATGGTTGGTTGGTTGGTTTGAGGCGGGGTTGGTCATTCGACCTTATTGGCTTATTGTGTACCCCCTTGTTACAGAAGTCCATTGCCCTTTATCAGGTTTAATTTCTGCCAAGATGTTCATGCGGGAGAGGGTTCCCGCTATGTATGTTTCCAAATAGACTGTGTCTTTTGCGTGTTAGTGCAATGCAGTTGTATATTATGTGTGAGGCTGTTTCCTCCTCTTCCCCGCAAAGCCTGCATGTTATGGGTCCATTGTAACTGCCCATTTTTTGCAAGTGTGTCCTTAGATGACAGTGTCCTGTCAGAGAACCTCAGTTTTTAGTTCCTTGAAAGGATCGCCAAGTGTCTCCTTCGCATGTCTTTGGCCAGGTGATGTATGCCAACAAGCAAGATGTTGTTGTTGAGACCATCTGCTTATCGTTGTTTTCGTCACCTTTTTGGACAGTCCGAGTACTGGCTCTGGACCGTTAAAGCTTCTAGACTACCCAGCTCTCGCTAGTTCATCTGCTTTTTCATTGCCTTCTATTCCTAAGTGTCCAGGAACCCACAGAAATTCTATCCTGTTGTTCCTGGCGGCGAGCTCTTCGATACTATTCAGGCACTCCATCGTGATTGTGGATGTTATACGATGGGCATCCAACGCTTTTAGAGCAGTCTGGCTGTCTGAGAAAATGTGAATGATGTGTGATACCCTCTTCTCATATTCTCTTGAACGCATGCTAAAATAGCATATATTTCTGCCTGGTATACAGTGGCTTGTTTCCCTAATGGGAGGCTAAAAGTCGCTTTGGGCCTTGCCCCAAATACACCAGCACTCGTCTTTGAGCCATCGGTGTACCAAACCAAGCCTCTGTCAAGTACATATGCAATTTGACTAAAAGTAAAAGGAAAAGGTACAATAAGAACGAGTTTAAATTTAATGTAAAATTTTGTTATAAAAAAATGTCATAAGTTGGTAAAGTCTTTGCAAAAGTTGCTATAAAGTGAGGACGCGTGGTTGAAACAAACTCAATAAAAAAATTAGTGGTTTGTTTTTAAAAAATGCTTGGAGGCGTCAATCTCTATTTTTGGCTGCGTTTTTTTTAATGACAATTTTATGTATACACCAAATAGTCCAAAAATAAGCCATGACTACCCACTTTATTTTTTAAATGGAATTTTCTCTAGTAAACAGATATCGGGAAATTCACAATCTATTTTTTCTAAACTTTGTAAAGACAAACTTCAAAACTTTTATGGTCAATTTTATGCAATATAAAAAAACGGACTAAAGCAACAAAAAGGAGCTCGATGCGTCACTTATCTAGAATATTTACATTCACTCACTTTTTGTTTAATTTCTACCTGCTCGTGCTCAACACACTGAAACTCAATTGATTTTATGGAGCTGGCACGAATGTTGCTGTCAAACCATTTTAATGTAAATATAAATCCATCTGTGTTGTTATTAATATAAGGTTTATCCTTGCTTTTAGAAGTAAATAACTGAAATAAATCTTCCACAACCATACCGAAATGACTTTACATTTATATTTCTGCCTACGTATTGCTAATAATAATAAAGTTCGCTTCCTCGACAGGATTTTAAACTCAGCAGGAAGACTGTTATCCTGCTGATCAGTCTGACACGCTCCGAAGTCGTTAGTGACGCTCACGGATCGCTATTTTCATATTAAAGTTATCTCGATGGGAAATCTTGACTTGTATGGTTTAAGGGCTTCTACAACTTAACGAGTCAAGAGTAAGATTATACAGGGTTAGTAAAAAACCGGAACGATGGATTCTCTCAACAACCGGTAAATATAAATGAACTAAATTTTGTGGAAAGAAGTAACTGAACATGAAGGATTTAAAAATTATATTTCTAAGATTGCCAAGTTTATACCTTTTTCCCTAGGTTGGGGAATTTAAAATTTTAAATGGAATACCCTATTTTTTATTATTGTAATTAATTTCTTGCATTAACTTGATTATGACATGATATTATCGTTTTTTACTCTTGTCATTTTCGAAAATAATGCATCAAGCTTAAATACTGAAACGACCAGGCATGGTCAGGTATCTCAAAAATGATCCAACTTAAATTCTTGTCAAAATTAATACAGGTTACAGGTAACCGGACATTTATTATTTAGGAATTGCATTTGTGATGTTTCATAAAAAAATTTCCTTATTTCCTTTTCTTGACCTTTTCTTAAGAATCTTGGAAACGTTGCTAAATGCTATTCATGAATTTAGAAGGTCCAGTTTCACCCCTGTACTAATTTTGACGAATATTGGTTGGATCGTTTTTTGATAATTGACCATACCTGCTGTTTTTGTATTAGTTTTGAAAAAGCATGATGCCATATCTCCGAAATTGACAGGAGTAAAAATCGATAATATTAGGTCATAAAAGCTAATACAAAATAAGGTATTTCATTTAAAATTTTAAAATTTCCTAACCCACAGAAAAAACTATAAACTGGTCAACCTTGCAAATACAATTTTTTAATTGTTCATGTTTAGTTACCCCTTGGCTCAAAATTTGGTTTATTTATATTTGACGGTTGCTGAGATGATCCACCGTTTTGGTTTTTCTACTAACCCTGTATATGATTTTTCCACGGTACTAAGTTTTAATAAATATAATACTTTCCAAAATATTACACTGAAATGGTTTATAAAAAATTACGAGGATAAAAATGCATGACTTCCTTAACACTTTCGTCGTAGTATTTGTAGTAAAGAGAGCAGTATCTGCAAAATATTTTTTTATGTTTCTTTTAAGAAAATACGAAAAATATTAGCATATTTTATTTACAATCAGCAGCTGCCGGTGATGGGAGCTGGTGGGTCAATACCCGCACCATTGTAAAATGTATTCGGATACTCGGTATTCTGTATCCTATTCAGAATTCATTTGGCTGGTATTCGAATAGTGTTCGAATACAACTGTGTGTTTGGTATTCGGCTCAATACTTTTGTGGTCAGTATTCGGGATTTTGGATTGCGAATACCATTTTTAAATCGTAGTATTCAAATACAGGTTTAAAGTATTTGAATACTGGGATATGACTTTTTTGCTCATCAAAAAATATAACTACTGAATGTGGAGATGTTGGTATGAAAGTAATGTTTTTTTTATAAATTTAAGTCAAAGACAATTTTGAGCGGTTGTTTTCTCTAGGTCCTTAGCCCTTTTTCTTTTTTTTCCATCTGATTTTTTAATACAGTAGATATATTTCAATTCTTTTACTGTGACCTAATGACCAATCGCGACCAATTGTTACAGCATGAAAGGACCTTTGAATGTTGATGTTGAGATGCTTAATATATTTAGGTAGCAGTTAGTGACCTTGACATTTTAAACTCTTTATATTTATTCCAGAATCTTTGACCAAATCTTAAATACCCATGACCAATTCTTTTTTGGGCCGCTCGTATTCTCTCTCGTTCTTGAATGTCGTCATTTAATACAGAACTCCTTTAATCTTGCTGACCAATTAATTAATCATACTGACCAATGTTGACCATTTTGTGACCAAATGCATCCTTTTTGGTTGAATGTATGATTAATTTAAGGTGCTAATAATTGTTCGATGACTTTGATATTTTAAACACGTTGTAAAAGTTGGTGTATGGATGACCAATTCGTCACACTTAGTGATCATTTATGACCATTTCGTGACCAATTCGGAGCTGCTTTTCAAACATCAAATTTCACAGTTCGGGAAGCTAAATAAATGTAGCTGCATAAAGTGTCCTTATTATACTCATGGGATTATCAAACTCGCCTCAGGGTTCGCTCTGTCAAATTTCCCTTTGGTAAAAAAGTATCAGTTTATGCCCTTGTTATATAAATACCTATTTTTCACTCTAATAATTAAGGAATTAAGGGCGATGCATGTACGCTTATAACTGGATATCCGGTACGTAACAAACAGTTACAAAAGATTGATTTTTCCTAGATAGATTATTATAGATGTAGATATCCTTTAAAAAGTATAAATTATTCTAGAATATCTATAAAATAATTATGGGATAAGTGGTAGTTAGAGGCAATAAACTAAGCCGAGTTGACAACTAGAAAGAAAAATGTCGAATAGAAATTGGAAGCAAAATTGGAAAATAACCTTAATCATCTCGTAATAAATTCCGAATCGTACCTAATCAAAGATGCTTCTCAGTTTTTATCATCGACTTGTTATGAAATAACTTGTCGGTAATAAGATATGTAATAATTTATCATTTATAATGATTTCTTTTGATTTATTCATGTGATAAACAGGATGTAAAAATGCATGTTTTTCTCTGAAATTTGCAAAAATAAGGTAACATCGGCTTTTTGCCATTTTTAACATTATTTTTGTATGCACGTTGTGCCAGCTCGACGCTGTTAATGGAGTTACAGTGTGTTGAACACTAGCAGGTAGAGTATAATTTATTAGACCGTCTTTTATCCACACATTGACAAAAATTGCTCATTGAAATTTCAAATTGGCACGACGTGTATAATTTAACAATTAAATTTAAAATAGGGATATTATCTTTTCTATAAA